>PXIH01S0061989.1:5965-20042 GCA_003024985.2 Euperipatoides rowelli
CTGAACTTTTTATTTTAAAACAAAGATTAAAAACTTACAATTCAAAGTTCAATAATGGAAGATTATGATGGAGAAATAATAGCTTTTCAACATCTCAAGTTTATTCTGTTGTACGTATTACAGTATAAGATTGTAACAAGTTGCTATTAAATTCAAATCCCACACTTTAAGAACGCTGCATAGTTTGCCTTTGTTAAGAATCTTCATTTAGATTTCAAAGGCTTTTCATTTATTTAAGAGTAGAGTAAATAATACTTATAATAATTAGGTCAGCCCTAGACACAACATGTAATGGCACTATGTTAAATGCTCAGTATAAACACTTATGTCAAAGGTTAAATCTACATTAAGATTAGCTTAGTTACAATGTGAATCATTCACGAGATAAACTCCATATTCCATAACTTCACGGGCTGTAATATTGAGAGTTTGTTGACAAGCAACAAAAAACCCCAAAACAAAGCACGAACTGAGCAAGCCTAAAAATTGCACAAACTACCCTCAACATCTTTCAAAATCAAATGAGACTTCAACCATAGTATACTGTGTACTAGATGGCTCAACTGACCAAACATTTTTTTAATTAATTGACAGTTATAAATTACATTTATCAAAGTTGTTAGCTATTGAATAATTTTGCTATTATTATTATTATTATTATTATTATTATTATTATTATTATTATAAATAGTAACAGTACAAAACTAGAGTACATTATTTTGTTTTATAACTTATTTTACATACAATAAATAATAGCTTTATTACAAAAGAGTTGTATAAAAATAAATTTAACTTCCATTAAAAAAAAAATATCGTGAGAAAAAAAGACTCACGAGTCTTGATAAAGAAATCTTTTTGTAAGCAATTTTTTGTGTGTTCTAGTGTCTTTTATATATAAAATAGTTTACAGTATGTAATATACNGAAATAATCCATTTTTGATCGATTTTGATAATTTTGATCTAACTTCCGGAAAATCTACCGTAATGACAAAAATATATGTGCAGATGTTAAAAACGTGGTAAAAAGTGAATAATACTTTTCAATCTTTAACTGCTTCTGACTTTAGTTAGTATTTTATTAGGCCTAATGGAAGCATGGAATTATGAACTTTTCAAGTGCATAGTGCCTGCTGATTGGTTAACAGATGATTAACAGTATGGTGGATGTAAATTCTGTTAAAATTATCAAAATTGATCAAAAAAGGATTATTTCACCCCTTCATCATCATAGAGTTGCGGCATAGTGGGTTTAATATGTAGTAGCAGTTAGGGTTCAGGTTTAGGGCAGGGTTAGAACTGTAAATAATAAAATAAAGCTGCTATCCATCTTGATCATTTGACTAAAAGCTCATAAAACTTTGCTTCCGCTAGGTCTGAGTTGTATTTTCAGAATTGGCTAAATACAGGCGGTATAAGCCAGATTCGACCGCATTTTTGACATCTGCGCATATATTTTTGTCATTGAGAAAGTGCTATTAAAATTCTCGAAATTGATTGAAAAAAGGATTATTTCACACCTTCATCATCATAGGGTTGGGGCATAGTGGGTTTTAATACAAAGTTGGGGTAAGGTTAGGACTATAAATAAAAAAATTAACATGACTAAATATATGGATTGAATATTAATTTATATCGGCCTGTTTCTAACCTCTCGTTTATTTTCATCATTGTATATTTCTGAAATATTGTATTTGAACAAAAAAATACTAAAATAAATTTTATTAGACTTACCCTAATCTTTTCCTCATTATTGAGTAATTTTAAATTAATATTTTTATTATTACTTTCAAAATAACTTCTGAACAGGACCGGCTCTATAGGCCACAAAACACCGCAATGAGGGGATGGGGGGAGGGGTGACCCCCCCCCCCCCAAATAAAAAAAATCAGCGGACAGTAGCAGTACACACACACAAAAAAAAGATTGCAACTTAGTAAGATGATCTTACTGATCTTTGTGTCAATAAATGCAGTTATGTTGCAAATTTTGCTTTATTTATTTCGATCGCAAGTTTAAATTAAAAAATAATATTAAACTGTAATTAGGTCTAAATAAAGCTTATCAAACTTTGCAGAGGACCTTTAATTCTCATGCAGGGGGTGGGGGGGGGGCAGAATATGTAGAACCAGGCTTGCTTCTAAATTTGCTATTTTTTTAATATTGCTCATCCTAAAAGGCATCATAAAAATGCCCCCCTACCCCCAACTTACACATTTAAGGGGGGGAAGGGGGGATGTATACCTGCAGGGGATAAAAATTCAAAATTTTGAAATTTATTGTTTATGAATCTCTGATGTTTTGTGTGTAANAGTAAATTAAAAACCCAATTAGAAATAAATAAAATTACTCGGCTGAGTACCTTTCATAGGGCACTCGGTACCCAGTACCCGGAATTATTTAGGACAGGGTGCATCACTAATATGTACATAATATACAGAGATGGTTAAGTTGCTTTTTAAAAGTAACTAAGTACAAGTTACTATTACTTCCAACAAAAGTAACTAATTACAAGAAAAATTACTTCAAGAAAAAAATTAACCAGTTACAGTTACAATTACAAGAATTTTCTCAATCCCAATCAAGAATTTTAAAGTTTTAAAATTATTATTATTATTATATTTTTTTTTTTTGGTTTAATGAAATACTGTTTATTTTTATATTATTTATTTATTTGGTATGTAAGTCAAAGTCTTTTCTACAATTGTGCCTAAAAATTAGTTCTAATTTTTTCCATTCATTTTTATTTTAGCATAATCCGATCAGAGTCAAGAAATCTTTATTTAAGCATAAATGTTTGTATAGAACTAAATAATAATTAATTAAATAAAATTGTAGTCATACAAGCTACACCAGTGTTTCCTAAACTTTTTTGACCGCGGCCCGGTACGAGGTTTTAAATTTTTTCGCGACCCACCTTATGAAAAAAAAACATTTATTTACAAAACAAATTTTATTTTTTAATAAAAATCAAGTTATTNAACCCTAGGATAACCTAGAGGTGAAATAATCCTTTTTTTGATCGATTTTGATAATTTTGAGCAACTTCTGGCACTTCTTCCGTATATGATAAAAATAGATGTGCAGAGGTTAAAAATGCAGAAAAAGGGACTTATTGTTGCCTGTTTTTAGACAATCCTGAGTAAACTAGTAGAGGGTCAGTCCTACGATGCATTGTGACCAGAAGTAGTATTTTTTTGGGCATGTTAGGGGTGTGACGTAATCAATTCTTGTCTAGAATATCATCATCGATCAATCAAATGACTTTTTGACTGGATGTTGCATCATATTAATGTGCATTATGGGTTTAAAGGTTTGACATGGAAATTACCAAATACTCATGGAAATTACCGAATGGCCACCGAAAAAAATGAATGAAAAGATGAGACAAAAAGAATAAAAGGTGAAGTCAAAGAAAAATAAAAAGTTAGAGAGACAAATAAATACAAATAAAGGAGAAGCAAAGGAAGAATGAATAGATAAAAAGGCAAAGGAATAATGAATAAGTGGTAGATAAAAATGGAGGCCACAAGAAAAGATTGAGAGCGAAATTAGTGTTTTTTATTTTTATAAGTCAGAAATTTTATGTAAGAAATGAACGCAGAATTAATTTAATATACTTATAACTAGTTTATTATCTATTTACCTTTACAAAACAAAATAGTTAAATATGAAAGTGTGTATGTGTGTTGTGGGAGAGAGGGGGAGGAGATGATTGCTTTTAAAATTTCACTATACTTCTGAACATTTAAAAAAAATCAAAATATGTCTTAAATTTAATTAAGCATGCACAGTAAAGATAGGAAGCAGGAAATGCAACTTCGTGCTTTCTCTTTTGCTTCAATATAATAACAGATGGAATAGATTAATAAATTACCAATTGGTGAACATGAGTCACATGATTTGAATAATTAAATTGACAGCTTATTCTTGACGAAATGGTTTGCAAAATCGGCAAAAATTTGTATATCCTATTGCAATAGAAATTCATTGTAAACAATCTAAAAACTTACCATTATCAACTTTTATTTATCAAAAATGATATATTAAAAAAGTAAAGACCATAAATTAGAATATCGCAAAATTGCACAAGGTTAAAAACATTTAAGAGCAGCTTCTTCAAAGTCTTTGTATTTCACATGTAAAAAATGTTTCTCAGGTTCAAAGACTATAGTGATTTACTCTTAATTTATTTTTTATACTTTAAAATGTTAATAAAAAAATGTTTGGCCTTCTATGCTTAATTGTGGTTGCGCTTTTACTATTCCATCAGTGTTCTCTTTACCATAAGTTATGTATTAAAGTGCAATGAAATATTGACGAGAAGAAAAATTCTTACCAATATTCTCATCTCGTGAAAATTTTAATCCATGAAATTATTATTATTTTATTTAAAAAGTATTTTATTAAACAAAAATACATAATTATAACAAAAACAATAATAATAATAATATACAGAAGAATAATACGTAATTATAACAGCAATAATAATAATAATAATAATAATGTGAAAAAGGGAATCCTGCTTGTATTAGCATGAAGTTAATCAAAATTGTGGCTACGTTCGCAGTGAACGTAAAATAATGTTAGGCTTTATAATAAAAAACACCAATATAAACTTCAAAATTGTCTTTATTTAGTATAATAATAAAATCAACTATATAATTATATTCTTTTATTTTAAAAATGTCCATTCTATTTGAGACAAACTTCTAGGTTTGAAAGACTTGATTATCCTGAACTCAAATGATATATTTATAAAATAGATTTCATAAATTAAACCTCATTGATAATTTCTATATATTCCAATGTTATAATATTTTAAAATTGTTCAAAACAAAATTTTATTAACAGAAAGATAAAAATGTGTCATAATTTTCATCCAGATTACAGAAAACGATAATCTCATTTTAGTGTGTTAAATGATTTCATTATAAAATATTTAAATATATTTTTAAACTGCAAAAAAATTGAACTTATTAAAGAAAAAAAAAATTTAAATTAGTGTAATTACATCACATCTAATCTCCATAATCTAGTCACATGACATTTACAAAAAAAGGATCATAATGATAAAGCTCAACCAATCAAAAACCTGACATTAAACTGTCTCGTGATGGAAATTTGAAATCAAATAGAATGATGTCTTATTCAAATAAAGCTGGAGATTGTAAGAATTCTAATTATCAAAAAAATTTAAATAAAATGCAGACAAAAAAAAATACATAAATAGACAAGTTGTGTTGATGAAATATCTTAGAATATTAAATTTAAATTCAGCTTCTACAATCTTAATTTAAAAAAAAATAATTATTAAAAAAAAAAAAAGCTGACTGCTTAGAGCAAATCATTCAATATTGGTAATAACAGGCATGATCGATCATATATCAATAAACAATATTTGAAAAATAAAAAGGTGCTAACTAGTTTACGTTTTATATGATGTGTATACGCTATAAATAATTTTATTTAATAAATAATATACAGCGTATTAATCAGTGAGTTTAAATAAGTAAATATAGATTGATTATGTACAATCTTAGCTGCTAAATCCATCTAAATCCTCTATTGTTGGGCAGCAAATCTCACAGTCTTAATAAAAACCGTATGATAGCAAATCGTGATTTTTTTTAAATTTTATTTCCCTAGCTGTTTAATAAGTAAAATATTGGGAAAATAAAACTTTAAATTTAATTAGAGCGATTTTACATCAATAAACAAAGAATACCTTTTTTTAAAAAAAAACACTTTACAATTACCGTACTTTAATTAAAAACAAAAAACATTTTTAACCTTGACATCTTTACTTAAAAACTTCCTTTGTTTAACATTGTATTAGGATTAGGATTATATATTTTATCTGGAACTTCATCTTGCCATGCGATTCTAGTTCTGTAGAAATAAATAAAATAACAAATAGTAAACATGACATGAGCGTCTAGAACGGGCGACAATAAGACCCAATTTACTGTATGGATTGCAGCATTATTTTTAAATTTACAGTCCTAACTTTACCGTAACCCTGAACCCTAACTCCTACTATGTGTTAAACCCACTATCCCCCAACCCTAGGATAACCTAGAGGTGAAATAATCCTTTTTTTGATCGATTTTGATAATTTTGAGCAACTTCTGGCNGATCTAGATAATTTCAACTTACTACCATCAGCAATATTGGTGGACAGATAAAGGAATCAGACTCTAATTTTAGTATATTTTCTTTACAGTCCTAACCTTAACATAACCCTGAACCTTAGGATAATCTAGAGGTGAAATACTATTTTGCTGAGCGCCGATCTAGATAATTTCAACTTACTACCGTCAGCCCTATTGGTGGGCAGATAACAGTATCTGACCAAGATTTCTTGAAATTTTTTTTTAAAAAAAATACACTAATCAAATAATACATTAATTAAAAATATTGCTTTGTTATGACTATCTAAAGCAAAAAATTATTTAAGAAAAATTTAATATTTCTAAGTTTCTAAAATGTACTGAATGTAATCGCTAAAAGTAAATAAATTAAAATCAAGACAGTAAATTAAAATTATTGCTAATCTGAATACCGGTATGCCTAAGAAGATTCAAAGATTAGATGAAGAGGTCCTTTAAGTTGATAAATTTTATTTTTTAGAAAGGCAAGGTTTTCAAATGAGTGAAATATTGCCCTCTGACAGCTTTGGCTACTTTTTATTTTTTTAAAAACAGATTAAAGTTAAGGAAATAGCAAATCTTCTGAATTATCTAAACTTTATCCTTCCATAATTAAAGTAAAGCCTTAATGAAAATGCAAAGTCTGTAATTATGAAATGAACTGCCAATTGAGATTGTCACTTCCTTTAATCTAAAGTCTTGATGTTTTTTTTTTAAATATTATTNAAATAAATGAATAATCGTTAAAATTGTTTAAAATAATGCGACATTTAAATAAATAGTATTATTTTTCTTGAACATTAACTTTCCAGACACTGAATAATTGCACAAATTAATAAGCGTTTTACGTAAATGGTGCGCCTGTGCATAAAGTGATGTAAAGTGATGCAATATTAGATACCGTAATTGGCTGGGCCTGAGACGCACAAATAATTGCTTAGGGTCGCATGAGGCCATCGGGCTGCAAGTTTGACACACCTGAGGTAAGACAATAACTTTGTAATTTTACATGTAGCTTAATACTTAATATTTTTTATTGATGATGTTGGTATTATTGATTATAATTTCTGCCTTAGATGGTGTTCTCCAGGTATATTATTGCTTGTATGTTGTTGTAGGAGTAAAAAAAACCTTTCACTCCTACAACAACATACAAGTAATATTATACCTTGAAAACACCATCTATGGCAGAAATTCTAATTGGTAAATACCATCTTCATCATCATCGATAAGAAATCATTAAGTATTACATGCAAAAATATAAAGCTATTGTCTTACCTACTTATGTATCCTGATTAAAATTTTTGTACTGACCTGTTTGGTTAACTAGATATAAGACTACTGGGTCTAAATGTTGATTGATTAAATAAATAAATTGTGAAGCTGTTGGCCATCAAACATTTTGAAATAAAGCATGTGTAAGATCTACTGAGAAATCTTCAAAATAATCGACCACTAGGGAAAATGACCAATCCTAAGAAGAAAAATTTTTTTGATTGTTATAGACAGGATAGTTTTTATTATACTAGCTGGTAACAAGAAGCAAAAGATGGAAACCAGAGGGCTATTGTAGACGATAATAAAAAAAATAAAAAGTATAATAAATAAGACTATGTCAGATAAAATACAGTTAATTATAGATTGAAAAATAAAGTTAGCAGAAATTAAAAATGGCAACTATTTACAATAACAGTAAGTTACTTCCTTATTGTATATCAGTGTNATCTTGTTATCTTATAATATAAAAGTTATTTATCAAAAATATCAATTCCATTGTTTTACTTGTTATAATGAACTGCCAGATGGAATTGGAAGATATAATAACTAAAGGAGCATATAAAAGCTGCACCTGATATAACGACATTAGATGGCATGACTTTATACAGTTAAGTTGTATTTTCCTACAGTCAGAAATGCTTTTAAAAACTTAATAAAATGAGGTAAATGAGGCTGGCAATGTGAAATTAAACCTCAAGTTAATTTGACAAAAAAAAAATAAGGAAGGGGTAGGGGAGTTTCTATATAACATAAATCATAGTCTTTTCTCTTCAGTTTGATTCTTTCATTCTGTAATGGAAGTCTTTACATAGATCAAGTACTAATTGAATTTATGGACAGTATTCCTTCAACTTGAGATTTAATTGAAAGTGTTATAAAGGACAGACAAATGAGTCAAAGTCTCTATTAACTTGTTTAATAAAATGTCTTTTGCAGACTAAATGCGGGATATTCTTGTGGAAAAACTTCAGGTTGTATTTATTAACCCTTTGAAGGTTACATTAAAAGATGAAGAAAATTACAATTCTCCATGTCAAAAATCTGAAAGACATGATAACATTCTTTGAAATGTGAAAGAGGTAAAACAACCAATTTGAGAAACTCTCTAACCTTTCATCTTTTGTGGACATGTATTCAAATACCACCAGTAAGCTGTAGACCCCTCGAAAAAAGTGGACACATAACTGAAATTATTATTAAATGACAAATTGAAATAAAAAGACAGTGCCATAGAATACCACCAGAGTACCTCATTAAATAAGTGTACTATCTTAATTTCTTGACATGAAACTGTGCCCCTCTCCCCCCGCCCCTATATTTTATCTTTTCTAAGGTTCAGGCGAGTGTTTCCATGCAACCATATGCCATTTTGAAAAACAGTCTTATAAAGAATTCTGATTTTATCCAAAAAGCTGCAACTAGACAGTTTTTTAGTGCACTGTGGTCAATCTAAGGTTCACTAGCATGGTGTCAAACAAGGGTGCCTTCCCTACCCCCACAACAAATGATAAAATATTAAAAAAATATATTAATAAAAATGAGAAGAAAAAGTTAAAAAGTTAAAAGTACAAAATTTGTTCTTAAATAATGTAATGGCTGGTGCTGCATCCTGGTGGCAAGCTTGGAAATATTTGGTTGAATAGCGCACAGGTTAATTCTGAGTTCTGTTCCAACATTTTTCATATATTTAAATTATTGTACCATACTTTTATTTTATATACATTTTAGACCTTAAAAATTGGTTTCAAATTAAGAAAATAAGTATTTATGACTGACAGCAATTTGCCTATAATAACAATTACATAGGGAAGGAGGGAGCCAACATTTAAAATGAAGGAGTCTAAAGGTGAAAATGTTATTTTTTTTTGAGCATAATCCGAGCATCAGAGAATGCTCTGAAACTAGAAAGGTTGGATTCTAAATAACTTGAAGCATGCTCTGTGGATGTTAATTAAATTGAAGAATACTCTGAGCATGCTCTGATTTCTTATGATAAAATCAGTAGGATTCAGAGAAGTACCCATAATTCATTAAAAACCAATATGGTGGCCAATGATGCATTAAAATTCTGGTTAACAATTAGACGTGCAAATTCTTAATTCTATTCATCTTTAGACATTTATATTCACGTGTAAGTGACACAGGAATAGTTTGGTTCAAATAAAAATAATAAATTGTTTTTTGTTTTCTTTCTTAATCATGCGTTGACGGCTTTTACTAATACCGTGATAAACCAATGCTATGCTATGCAGCAAACAGCAAATTGGACTTTTTTTTTTAAAAATGAATTGTTGTCTTTTAATATATTTCATTTAAAAAGATAATAATGTTAGTATACTAGCAACATCAATTCAATGTTGCAACATCTTCTAACTCAGAAGATGTTGCTAAATTGAATTTTTTAATAGCGACGATTACAATCAATTTGGAGTTTTCTCTTAAAACTAAGAATTTAGCGAGGACAGTCTGAGCTGATGAGTCAAGCACTAGTAGCAACATGTAGGTTTCTTCAAATTGGACAATGTGGGGCCTTTAATTATTGATTGTTGCTGTTGGACCAAGTATTGGCGGCTGGTGTGAGATTCTATTTGGATTATTGAACTATCTGAAGAATTTCTATACGTCTGGAGGTTTTGATCTTGTTAAGAGATAAAATAATCATCAATATAGACAAGGTCTATACAATAAACAGTTTATGACATCATTTATTTGTTTTTATATTAAATATTGTAATTGAATCGTAATTTTTATAAATATTGTAATTAGGATCAACATAATGAATTAGGAGCAAATTCTTAAATGTACAGTCTATAATATTCAATGTATAGATTTTCTAGATGTTAATAATAGTATGCATACTAGTAACTTGAAATAAACAAAAGAATGGTTATATTTCAGATAAAAAAAGATTGTATTCTTGCACAACTTAGAAGATCAAAGGAAAGGAATTATCAGCACGATTTACATTTAATTTAAACACTCCTCAAATTTTTTAAAATAAAAACTAAGATATTTAAAGGACATCAAAATCAAAAGGTAGAATAATTTTAAAATGATTGATTTAGATTAGAAAATGTAGGCAAAATTTACGAGCAGTTATGCATTGTAATTTTGGCATTATTGGAATTTTTTATGACTAGTTCCATTTCTATTTATTTGTGGGTTAAAAAAAAACAATTCTTGATCTCCATATCATAGGATCAATAAAGGTCCTATTATTTATTATTACTTATTATTATAGAACAACAACAAAAACTATATAGTTTTTTCAACCGTCATGATGATGACAACTATCTTGAAAGTGCTCTGAAAACAGATATGCCGATGTTAAATGTTTCAAACTCTGATGTTATCAGTCTTTTCTCCATGATCTATTAGTAATACTCATGTTCTGCTCCGGGATAATTAACATATGCAGCCTATTGGATAATAGAAAAATAGAGGAGCCTAAGTTTAACGATTGGTGTACCTATTCCACATCCCTGCTTCAAATAAAGTCAGTGGTTTAACTAAAAAATTATCTAAAAAATATATATAAAAAAAGAAATATAAAAGAATCTATTGTATTAATAGAAAAGAAACATATGGTATGCTATTCTGAGTAACAGAATACATTTATTTGACTAACAAATCTATTGATAAGATAAATATTTATTAAAGGATTGCTCAAAAACATAATAATAATCACTGCTTTAAGATTATCAGAACATAGCCTACCTGTATACATATGGCAATTAAGTGTATGATATCATTACAATATTCTTCTGAATGTAAATACATAACAGCTATCCCCCTTCAAGAGAGCTGAAAGCGGTCGGGAGGATTCCTATTTTGAGCTGGGTAGCTTGTTGGTTTGGTCAAAGTACTGGATTTCCTATACTGTATCTGATTGGGTGATGATGCTCCAGATCCTAGGTCAACTATGTGTGGTGTGGCTGTGTAGACATTTTTTATTTTTTCTTCATTAGTCTCCAAATTATCCAAAAGTGGGATCTGGATAGAGCATCGGTGTTGCTATTCTCCTTTGATGGATTATATATTATGTTATAATCATAATTTGATAGTATCATTGGCCTCTTTGCAGGCAGCTTACGGCCAAAGTTGGGATTTCCTTTTCAGAGTTAAAGGTATAGTATAGGTTAAGGGTCTATGATCGGTGTATAAAGTGAACTACCGTAAATATATTTATGAAATTTTTTAATTCCAAAAATTATTTAGAATTCATCTCGATCCAATTAGAATATTTTATTTCTTTAGAGTTTAGGCTCTTTGAAGCAACCATAATTGACTTTTGAGATTTGTCTTTAAAATGATGGCTACAGATGTGTCACCTAACAACGTGACGCATCTGTAGCTAGAATGAGCTCAAAATCTGGGTTGTAATGGGCTAAAAGGTTTTAGGAGGTCAATTCCCTTTTACTTAATTCAAATTGTTTTTCACAGCTTTCAGTCCAGTTTCATTTATATCCTTTGGTTAGTTATTTATTTAGTTCACAAATTTTGTTAGACAGATTTGGAATAAGTTTCCGATGATAACTCAAAAGACCTAAAAATGAATGAAGTTGGTCAATAATAACTTTGATTTTTTTACTGTTGACAGTTATTCCATTTTTGCTAATGATGTGCCCTAAATACTCAATGCTATCTTTACAGAATTCACATTTTTCCTTGTTTAAACGTAGGTTTTTTTTTTTCTAAAGTTTCCAAAATTTATTTGAAATTAGAAAAATGTGTATTTAAATCCTTACTACTTATAAGAACACAAGACATTAACTGTTTTATTCACCCTTTTGAGAATTGTGTCCATTACACTTTGGAATATTGCAGGCGCTGAGGAAATGCCAAAAAAAAAGACTATTAATACTAAACAATCTGAGGTGTGTGTTGACAGATAAAGGTTCACGAAACTTGGCCTCCATACGTATTTGATAATAGGCATGGGCTAAATCAAGTTTACTGAAAATTACCTTGCCATTTAGTTAGTTAAAATTTCATCAATAATTGAAGTGTATAATGATTATCTTACAAGTTTTTATTTAGTCCGATGTGATAATTCTTACATAATCTCAGCCTTACATTTTTTTAAAATCAGAACGATAGGCGCAGCCTACATTGAGAATTTAATTGGTGTAATTATGCCTTGATTTTGAAGTTTATTAAGCTTCTCCTNCACAGGTGGAATTAGAGCGAAAGGCATGTTCCTATGTTTACAAAATTTTGGGACTGAATCTTTTTTAAGAATAAATTCGCTTCAGTTCCTTTAATGCAGCCAAGTTTATTTACAAATAACTTGTTGAATTGTTTTAAAAACATATTTAATTTTTCTTTGCATCTTCTAAAGATTCAATTTATTTTCCTAGGTTTGTTTTTAAACCCAGTGTGCTAAACCTTGCTATTCCAAGTAATGTGGTGTTTCCCATGTCTGTTACAAATAGTTCAGATTATATGCAGAATTGTTTCTAAACTGGATGTTGACTGTTTTAACACCTACTGGTTTGATCAAATGATCAAAAAACTTATGCATTACTGTAGTTCTGTCTAATTTTTCTCTTGACCACAATGATTTAAACAAACACATCAGGATTAACTTTATTGGGGCACCCACATCTAATTCAAAGTCTATCTGCTTTCCAATAACAGTAACATTTAAAATTAAAAAGCTTTGAGTCCAAAATCCTAATTATAATTTCTTACGAGCTAACAATAAAAGGAATAGCTTTTTATTACCAACTTCGTTTATGCTTTCATTTTGTTTATGCTCATCACAATTATTCAGTTCAAGATCATTTGTTTTGTTTGCAGTTCCTTCTTTCTTTTTTAGAAATCTACACACTGGTTTAATGTGTACAATTTTTTTGCAGAAATGACAAGTAGATTCTTAAACTTATAAATTTTATCTGAATGCAACCACAGTGTTTACATATTTGCTCGTGAATATTTTTTTTATTAAAATTTGCCGAAACAGTTTTTTTTATGAAAAATACATTATTTTTCTTTCCCAAATCGATCAAATTTTTATTAATTAATTCTGATGCACAAGATTTCATCGAAGGAAATGTCATTTCCTTCCATAATTAATCCTTTTCTGATTGAATAATCGCTAATCCCATAGATAAACTATTCCACGAAAGTGAAATTTAATTTTTCTGCTAATTCATAATTTACTGAAATTTTCCTAAGTTCAGCTGCATAACAAGAAATTGTTTCATACTCTTCCTGTTTTCTTTCTCTGAGTTTGAAACGTTCGATTCTTCAAAGTCCTATAGGTGTATAGTGACATTCTAAAATCGCAAATATTTCTTGTATACTTTTATTTTATGGATTTTCAAGTGCTATAAGATTACACAATAAATTGTAAGTCTGACTACCGATAATAGTTAAAATTGTCGATGTTTTTAATTTATCCTCAACTTACGTCACTTCTAAAAATAGCAGTAATTGCTGTGCTTAACTTTCCCAGCGACTTTTTTTAGGTTCAAAACTTCCAATTTTTGACTTCATAATTTATATCAAAATTAATAACTTGTCGACAAATTTTCTATTTTGTATTAATAGAAAAGAAACATATGGTACATTATTCTGTTTAAAAGAATACAACTGCTAACTATTGAATACAAATACAAATACAAATGAATGGACAACAGACTAT
>PXIH01S0062057.1:0-10347 GCA_003024985.2 Euperipatoides rowelli
TGGAACTAGTTCCTTTTTCAAAACAGGAACTAAGAACAGGAACTAGTTCCTATTTTTTGAAAGGAACTGGAACTGGAACTAGTTCCTTTTTTACTGGAACTATCCCAACACTGTTTTTCATATATATATTTTTCATATATCATGTTTTAGAAAAGCAATTTTGTAAACAATCTACCCAGAAATATTCAAATGAGTGAAAATATACATTTATTGGTCAAGTGCCACATATGACTTCAACATCCAATCAAAATTGATAACTTCTCATAATCCTTAGCACAAACATGTTACTAGAGACTATTAATTAACCCAACCTGTACAGTTTGCAACAACTGCACATGACTGACTAAAATGAATAGCAGCCTTTTTTCAAATTTATTTACAATTCTAACCTTCATCCTAACTCCTTTGAGTTGAACCCACTATGCTCAAACCCTATGATATACTGTACCTTTTTTGGTCGTTTTTGATAATTTTGACTTGACTTCATCAGCACAACCGTTAACCAATCAAGTTTTAGGAAACATGCACAATTGTTAGAAAAACCACAAGTTGGGTCAGAAAATGTCTTTAATGACCAAAACGGATAAAGGGACACAAATTCAAAATTAAAAATACTTAGTATTTTTAAACTTTAAAAAAAAAAAAAAATTAGTTTATCTAAATTTAATCCATAAAAGAGGAGCAACAGTAAAAACTATTTTATTCTTTAAATAAAAATTAAATATTTTTATTTTACTTATTCAAAATAAAACTTCTTTATAGCAGTTTGAGACTATTAAATCTATCTAATCTCAAACTTGCAAAAAATAGTCTGCCCTGGAAATATTTTTAATTCCGAGTCATTTATTTATTTTGAATCTAATTTTCATTGGATTACTTTAAACAGTATTTGTTATTGACTAATAAGACTATAAAATTGTTTGTTTAATGTAGCTACGTATATTTAGTCAATTTTAAAAAAAAAAAAAAAATCACGGTAGGGCTTATAGAGCCCCACATTCTGAATTGTGGTCTTGATTGATAATTTAAGGCAGTCATTGATTAAAATGTAATAAGCAAAAATCTAAAATAGGCTATATGTTGACATTAAACAAAGTTTAAAAAATATCTTGAATACAAAGTAAACTAATATTAGTGATGAGTACACTAATTACAGTGACAATTCAATTTCACATGTGAACAAAGGAATACACCCAGACAGTCTGAATAAATTAATTTACATTTCTGTCAAATTTAGACAGAAGCTATCAAGAGTAATGTACTTTAAAATTTAAGATTTTCAAAAATATAGCCACACATTCAAAAATCAAGTCCAAAAGAAGGGTAGGATAATTTTTTTCCTATTTAGTGACTACAATGTTTGTGTAGGGAGGGGAGGCGGGGGGCAGGCCTCAAATTTTTTTTTTTCTACTAGCCAACTTGGCTACTGATANGGAATAACAGCTAGCCAAATACGATTTCCACTAAACAGAAAATTTAAGCTGCTGCTATAATATTGTTATTAAGAATAAAAAACATGAAATCACATTTTTAAGCTTTTTCTACAACATTTTTATAACTTATTACATATCTGGTATATTAACAGGTCTTTAGCTTAATTATTCTGGTACCAATATAGACCTGTTAATACTCTAAAATTGACAATTTAAGTATAAATCCTGATCCACTTTTTACAATAGAATTAGGAACTAAGAAAAAAATGATTAGCATTTTTATTAGCATATTATTTTCGACAAATAGTAAAGCTTATATGAATCAATTTTCCAATTTGTGCGTGCTTATTATTTTTTTCAGTTCCAAATGTCTTGGCTTTAATGAAACATTAATAAGCTTATTCTAAGTTATAAGTTAGTCTACAAACAATTTATTTTTATAGATATTTTTTTTTTTTAATTATTTAGCATGCACTTTTAAGACAATGCATCAATCCAAAACATGTTTTAATACCTACTGTACATAAAGAACTAATGGATATGGTTGATTAGTTATAGTGCCTGTTTCACATATGTACAAGTATTAACAATCTTCTGCTATTAAAGAAAATCTATATTAAAGTACAGGAACTAATTTAAGTATAGATTAAGGTAACAATAAATTTTTATCTAAGGAAAAGGTGATATTGTAATAAGTCAATCTTAGAATATAGCAAAATAGTTGCTGCTTGAATTATTTTTTAATGATTTTTATTCTGTTACATAAATTTTTTTTGCTTAGACATTTCTATTTCTTATACACTAATAATATATTAAACATTCTAATTGGATTGTGTTCTATCTCGGCCTTCTATATAATGTTTATTGTGGCAAACTATTTTTATGTTCAGAGAAATANTGTAGTTTTATTAAAAATGCAATTGAAATACCTGTAATCAATAAAATCTAGATCTCTTAATTAGTGTTATACTGTAGCCTATATTGAAAATTTAAAGTAATTGTTTAACTTTATTCCCATTTAGAAGTCAATGTTTATAATGATCGATTCTTATTCAAATGTGCTAAAAATTATTACATTTGATTTGAAAGTATGCTTTGACATCTATAAATCATATTAGCTTATATAAGGATAAAACAATACATTGCTTACCGACAGCTGTAAATGCCATTATCTAAAGAGCTTATTTTTACTGATAATTATAATTTATGTGGAATAATCTAATAATTGTTCTAAACAAATAAGGAATTATTTCTAGTCACTATATAACATCCAATCTAAACTAAAATCGCGAAAGTACAACTACAGTGTACTAGTACACTGCAGTACATCGAAAACATTTTATCCATCCGCCATTTTTTAAGATTTATGATTTGTGGCATCATAACAGATGTCGGAACCACTGAGTATAGATAAGATGTAAAGCATTCAAGATGCCATAAAACCTGTCATACAACGATGGCGATTGAAATATACAGTACAACCAGATATTTTCTCAAATTGTTATGAAGTAAGAATAAAAAAAATCAAACTCAAATTAAAAAAAAAAAGCTTGTAACACAAAGCATATAATTTTAAAATATATTATTTTTAATGCATACCAAAATGCGAATCTTCATAATGATAGCTGAATTTTTATATCGTAATCATCATTATGTCAACTCGGAGAAACTCATTCAAGTAAGGTTTCCCATAATGAATTTTGATCTAAATTGCTAATAAATACAGTAGATTGTTAATTTCAACAATCTTATATAAAAATTCTGTCTATTTTTAACAATTTATAGTGACTCAGATTTTTTTAGATTACAATGGAATTAAATATTTTAGAGTAAATAATACGATTCTCAAATTTATTAACTTAATATTGTACCAGACATTTTTGTTTATTGACTATGGAAATTAACTTTAGAAACAAAACAAAAATTTAGTTCGCCAAATACTAGTTGGCAACCGATCTTTTCGAGCCCTGCTGTTTGGCTTACCTGTAAAGTCCAATACCAGGTTTACTGTTGGATTCAAGGGAGGAAAACCGCACCATAAAAAATGTCCTTTTATTTGAGATGAATTTGATGGTTTCTCTAACTCGGTTCCCGCCAACCATTTTTAAATAGTAGCCAAATGTTGTAGAACCAAATTGCGAATAGCCAGGGTATGTGTACGGGAGGGGTTGTCCCCCCTTCCCTCTCCCGGTGATTTTTTTTCTAAAAAATTGGTTCTTTTTCTTGTCAGTTAAAACATAGTTTGAGTGAAATTTGATTAAATGTGTAAGCATATATTTATCAGTTTAATATTTGGATTTAGTATATTATGATTTGCAATAAATTTTTATAAATTATTATCTTAAACTTCAATTTGAAGATTAGACTAAATAATTAGTTAAAGAAGCTATCAATGTATTAGACCTAAATTAGAGGTTAGGTAAGAATCAGGCTAATGACTTAAAAATATTGCCTAAATTAAAATTAATTGTTTTTAGTCTGTCTTATTAAAAAAGTCAACAGAAATGACATCAATGCTTATTTTTTTTAGATAATGCTGTATACTAATAATAAGATAATTAATGTAGACATAACATCTATAGGCTAACTATGGCATTAACAAAAGCTTATAAATTGACCAGGTCCAGGATTGAACTTGAAATTATGATACATCATGCAACTGAGTTACTCCATCCAGATTAACACTAGACTATTATGATATTTGACTGATGAGGCAGCACAAATTTCTAAAGCCCTGCTTTAATGGAAGTGGATTCCTGTTTCACTGATGTTTTTTTTTTTTTTTTTTAATGTGGAGAATGTCTGATCCTAATCCTAATTTTGCATCAAAGTTTGCAGACCAAAAATTTGTTTTAATTCCTATACTAGCATTCAAGTTTAAAGAAAATTCAAATCTTTTTATTTCTAGAAATGAACAAGTTTCATCCTCAGGTTCAAGTGTCTATGATATGGGCAGGGCTAAGCCTCTAGAACAACAAAGCCAAATGAGGCCAGCACCTACTCCAGCTTTAAAAATGCATGGCACAGTGGGAAGCAGGTAAGAATTTAATATCCATACTATTAGCTAAGTATTTTGAAAAAAAAAAAAACTTTAAATTACGATAAATGTAACATCTTAATACTCCCAATTACAAGTGTGAAAAGACTCACTTTATAAGTCTTGCATCCATTGAAAACAAAGTTGTCAATCTTTGTTTTAAGATATATTGAAAAAAAAAAATCCAAAATACAGGACTTGTCATGGCTTCTATAAGAGTCAATCTATTAATGGATTAATTTAGCGCATTTAACGCAGTTTTCCTCCGTTATCTTTGTGATAAAGAAATCTTGTCCATTTTCTGACACTTCAAGGTAAAATTTCATACAAAGTGCAATGATGTTGTCCAATATATATAAGAGAAAGAAAAACATGTGTGCGATAAAGATTATCATTCCTTTTTATGCACATATTGCTTTTAGATTAATATATAGTGTTTACGTTTTATATATAAGCCAAAAATGAGCAAAATCTTATATTAGCGTTTGGCTAAAATACTAGTGGTGGCTTGAATCCTGATACAGTATATGTATGATTATCCATTACCTGTTTATTATAGTAAGATCTCGTGATTCGCACTAAAAAAATATATCAATTTTCGTAAGTATTTAAAAATATATACAGTACAGTATATATTTCGGAAAAAAAATATATTTTTTTAATTTTATAAAAATATAATTATTTAGCTTTAAAACTGTGAAAAAAATATTAAAATCTGATATTTAGTATTTAAAGAAAAGTACCCTTAGCCTGAAGCACTAGTTGAGTTGCAGGGTATAAACTCTTCCTGTATATTTAAATATTTTCTGGAGAAAAACTCGCTTTGGCCTAATTCCACGATTTTAGCCTAGTGGCAGTTCGATCGCTAGGAGTAGTAGTTTACAGTATGGTCTAAGCTAGAACTCGTAAGGCCCTTAACTATCGCAGATATGACGTATGATAGATCCGCAAAATAAAAAAAAACCACAAACATTTAACAAAACATTTAAAACCATATACAAAACAATTAGAACGTATTTGTGAATCCTAAAAAGGACTTGTTTTGAGAAAAAAACTTACAGGGATGAAAATTTTGGTGGTGAGTCCGAGGAACCCGGAGGATGAGGCTAAGTTTGTAGAATTTAATCAACTTCAAAAATGTAGCACATAAGGATGTGGATAAGCTTGGAGATTTAATAAACTTCAAAGCAAATAGGAATAAAAAAATGGTTTGGTATTACGTAGAATAATTCTTGAATAAAATAATGCGTAGGCTACTGGTACAGATTTACAAACATTTTTTTTTCAGTAGAAACAAAAAAAATTACTTAATAAGGATAGCCGATCTCTTCAAAAATGGCCTAATACCAGCTTCACTGCATCCAACCATCTATTTAACTATTTCTTGATTGCTGTACTTCTTAGATTTTTTTGATGGGGACTATCATTCCCTTCTTGTAACTCTTGAACTTAGAATAACCTTCTTGAAAAGCCATATTTCTACCAGGTCAAATGGTCAAATTTAAATATAAATTTTAAATTAAAATTTATTAATTAGAAGCCATAAATTCCTGTACAATATACATTAAATACAAATTAAATACTGTACATTATTAAACAAAATTACATATACACACACATACAGAAAAAAAATCATTACAATACAGTATTCATCAATCAATATTTCATTTGGAACAGGACGGCAAAGTATAGACTTTTGTTAGATATTTTTGGCATTTTTATTGCTTGGAAATACTGAACTATAAAAATAACAGTTTTCAATCAAGGAGAAAACGTGCAATCATGCGTATCTGCCGTGATAATTTATTTTCCCTTAAGAAATTATTTTATAACTATAGTCAAAACACTTTGTAGACTAAACTTCTATGTTAGCTGCACCTGCAGTAATTTATTGTAAAGCTTCTGGAAGAGAATCTTTTGATAAATCAAAATAACTCAAAACTTTTGCAATCGGCTTTTAAAACAAGAGCTGACATGATTGAAATACATTCCTTTAAGATTATAAAATAACTATTGAGGAAACTCATTTTTAAAAAAATGTGTTATTTTGGTTTTTTTTTTTTTTTAATTTTAAATAATTTTACACTTGTTTAAAAAAAATACCATTTTTCGTTTAGTAAGCTTATCGTGTTTTTATATTTACATTTTTAAGCAATAAAATCAACTTTTGGTTTGAGAATTTTAAAATTATCACTATTATTACTTAATTCGTTTTATCGTGCTTCACGAAAAACAAATGTCCCTAATTATACCCTAATTAAATGGATTTAAATTGGTATGCACATTATCACAGTTCGTGTGTTCCTAAATTATTCCATTGACATTCTGACAATCAACAATAATGTACTCAGGGGTAAAAAAATCTGTTTTTCTTCTATTTACTTTTTAATACTCATATTTTTATATTAACTTTTAACAGCTTAAAAAAACTGAAATCTAAAAAAAAAATGTCAGTGGCATATTTTTTGAAGAACATCGCACAAAATGTCATAAAATTGCCATGATATTGGTTAACATCACATAATGGCAAATATCCAATCAGAGGTACTAAAATGGCTATATAGGCAATCAAGAAAGTTTCATTTGTCAAAGCTGTCTAAAAACAAATTTGCTTTGATTGGTCAAAATCTAAAGTTTGTCTTTGCCATAACTTATCGCTGTGAGCCTTAAATATAACACAGCAAAGTTAGGTATTTCTTTTTTTTTTTCTTTTTTTATTTGAGATTAATATTTAAAGTTATCTAGTAAAATGATGTAAAAATATAATTTCCAGTGGATTTAAGTAAAATTATTTTTGAAACTTTTTGAGCTGTATAAATGATATAGCTAAATTGTAATATACTAGGTATTTTCAGTATTTAACAACTCTGCATTTATATACTGTATATGTATTTACTATGTATATATATTTAATTTTCAGTATTCCATTAAGTGCAAACTATATTAAAGTTCAATCTATGCCTAACAAGGGAATATTTGAGTATCATGTACATTTTGATCCTGAAGTGGATGGTAACAACGTGCGATTTGGCCTTGTTAATCAGTGCAAGAATATTATAGGTGAAGTGAAAATTTTTGATGGCACTAAACTTATTTTACCTAAAAGATTGCCAAATGAAGTAAGTTGTTATTACCGTTATTACTATTTCAATCACCCATACTAGTATTACATTTATTATTTTTTATTACCTTCATTGTTGTTATTGGTGATATTAGTATTAGTGCTGTTTAACTTTGACTAATATTGCTTCTATTGTATAATGCTATTACGGAGTTTACTTCTATTTTATGATGCTATTGCTGAGGCTACTTCTGTTGAATGATGCTATTACTGAGGCTATTCTATCACTGCTACTAATTTTGCTTTTCTGATTTATATTTTATTGCTGTTACTGGTGCTTTAGCTATGAATATTTCTGTTTTGTTTCTTTTCTTTTACTCTTTCTCATTACAACTTTTTATTTTAAGCACAACAGTTTAAAACTGGCTGCTATAATATATTCTAGTTTAAAAAAAAAGTATCTACTAAATCTTAAAAATTTCATTGGTTTTTATTTCATTATCTGATATTTTTTTGTTTGTATAATTCAGTATTTTTAACCACCTTAGATAAAAAAAGTTTATGAAAACAAAAACAATAATCTGAAAGGTGATATTAGCATTTTGCTTTCGGTTTAAGTAGGAGCAAGTCATACAGAAACAAAAAATTTCAGTCTC
This sequence comes from Euperipatoides rowelli, assembly GCA_003024985.2. Classification (NCBI taxonomy): domain Eukaryota; kingdom Metazoa; phylum Onychophora; class Udeonychophora; order Euonychophora; family Peripatopsidae; genus Euperipatoides; species Euperipatoides rowelli. The sequence continues at coordinate 8,188 of PXIH01S0062057.1, forward strand.
TTCTAGTTATTCTATTTGGTTCTACTTGTTTTTACTATGGTAGGCTACTAATGTTATACGTGGTTGCGGACAGATTTGAATACCTTGGATCAACCATAGATAGTTATGGCAGCTGCGAGAATGAAATCAAATCACCAATTTCCAGAACATCTATGATAAAATGGACAGGAATTGGGAAAGATCATATAAAGTATATAGATATTGAATTGAGATTACTTGAACCTCTCGTCTTTCTCATTGTCACATATGCTGCTGAATCTTGGGCATTAATTTGATCAATGAAAAATTGATGCTTTTGAAATGTGATGCTATAGAAGGATGCTACGTTTCTCCTGAAGACGCACCACACCAATAATTCAATGAGAGGAAATTGAGAATATCGGTACGCTAGTCCGCTAGAATTCTGAAACAGGTCTTGAGATATTTTGATTATGTGACGAGCTAACTAACTTGGAAGGCTGGTTATTGAAGGAACTTTGGAGGCTCTCATTCAAGGAGTGGCTACCCCACCCCCTTGACACCTTAGAATGATCAGATTACAGGTTACACTGGAAAGAAGTTGCAGTCATGCACTCATCTGGTCAGCAACCGAGACGGAGAAAAATGATGAAGTCACCATGTCCTTCCGAGGACAGAAGGAACAAAGGAGGACGATGACTAATGTTATATAACGTGTTGCCTGTCTCCAAACAATCATTACTAGAAAATGAAATTGTCATTATAGGGAGTTGCCTATATTGACAACAACTGTACTTACTGTATGCATCTTAAGAAAATTATCAAAAATATAGGTGACCTTACTATTAAGGAAACTATAGCTTTAGCGAAAATCCAGGTTGAACAGAAAAAAAAATAGAAATAAGAGGACAAATGCTGGGTATTCCTGTGAATTAAATCTAGTGAAAAAGGCTAGAAAACAAAGTTTTTAACTTCAGTTTCATATAATGTTAACTTATTTTTATCAACTTCATCAGTTTGTAATGAGGTCATAATTGTATCTCTAATCAGGAATACAACTGTGTCTCATTACAAGATACACACAGCAGAGATTATCAGTTAGCATAGCTACATAAGCTATCAAGGAGCTGTGGAGTTTGCTCCATAGACAAAATACAGTATTACTTATCATACTAGCCTACAGCTAGTATTAGCATATCACCATGAGTTCTCCCAACAGACCCCTGTCGTGTTATGAATTTTTAAAAAGGAAGTTGGCCAGCAACTCTTGCTGAGAAAAACTATGAAAATGATCTCTGATTTCTCTGAAAAAGAGATGTCTCTGAGCCCATGCTGGATCACAGCAAGTAAGTTAAATAAAAGAGGGACTAAAATATTTTAAGGGCATTATAAATATTGCTTTAAAAGGATTTAAATTCAATTAATACAACCATAAGAAAAATTAAATAATTACTCAATAAAATAATTTGAATAATTACAAATTAAATATCTCAAACAAAAGAAAATAGATTTTATTTCATTAATAAAAATTGAAAAGAAGAATAAGAGTAAAACAAAATAACAAAAGTTGACAACCATATAAGCAGCTGATGGATGAAAATATTCCAAATAATAAATATTGACCCTATTCCACTATAGTAACTGGAAATTACTCAGTATGCAAATAAAAATTTGATCAAAGAAATATATTAAAAAAAAATTAACATTGCCTTGGGTCATATGTAAACGATTATTATTTAATGACAGAGCAATGTATGCTAACATTACAGTATATTAGTTCAAGTAAAGAAATAAGATTTTGTTTTTATTTTTAATAAATACTAGGCATATGCCATTATGAATAGTCTACACTATTGTATTAGGTGTGTAGTTTTCAAAGAGTGTTGTTTTCCATAGACTACTGTTAAATTGTGAATTACTATAAAAATGTATTAAGAATGAATTTTAATTTTGTTACAGTGTATATAATGTGTATATGAATTTAGGTAATTTTTGGGCACAATAATAATTTACTACTGACTTGCATGTCAAGANGTTAATAATAAATGTCACTTTTGCCATGATACCATTATAAAGAAATTTAAATGTCACAGAAAAATGAATAAGGCATGTTCAGTGGATTGACTTAAGGGGAGACGCGGTGCTGAAAATTGATGAAAATGTGTCAAAATGTCTATTTTTTTTTTATTGGATTTTTACATT
>PXIH01S0062069.1:0-10225 GCA_003024985.2 Euperipatoides rowelli
GGTTTAATAATTTGAAGAGAAAAAATATTTTTTAGGTTTATTAGCCTATATTAATAAATTTCTAGAATCAAATTTAAATTTCAGCCTGTAGTTTTATATTTTAATACTGTAGTTGTATTTCACAGGCAAGTGTATTTCACATTTTGATTATCATAGGGTTGGATAATAGTGTATTTCACATTTTGATTATCAGACGGTTGGAGCTTAGTGTAATTCACATGTTGTAGGGGTTAAGGTAAAGGTTAAGAATCTAATAATAAAAAATTGGGTACTGCAGAATAAAAACTAATTTTGCCCACGATTGAAAATATATTTTAAAATCTCGCCGATAGGCTAACGAGAAATTGTACAATTTGGGTCTAAGTCATGTGAATTAGTTTTAGTCATAAAAAAATCCAGAAAACATTATTTAAGCTTATGTCTGGTTACTGTTCATAAGTTTTAACAATTTCAAAATGTAAAATATTTGGTAGCATAATCTCTAAAAATATATAATTAATACTATAAATAAGGCAAATTTCGATTTTTATACATATGCCAATCTCAAGATCATAAAATCACATCACTTATTTAATTGATAAATGACTAGCTAATGCTAGTGGCTCCAATGTTTTCTGAGGATTGATTTCTGATAATCATATCAGAATGTTGAACTTTCTTGGTTATCTATCCCACCGCACAGTGGTGGAGGGATATTAGATCTGGTGAACAAACAACGCCAGATCATGTGCTAAAAGACGATTTTCCCTTTTTAGCATAACAATTAGTTGTTTGTTCACCAGATTTAATATTCCACAAATATTGGTGGAGAGATAACGGATTCTGACCAAAATTATTATTGATGGCTGGAAGATTGGAGTGCCAAAATATATTGTTTATTTTGATCTCTTGTACTGTTTCTCGGACTTTTTTAGAAAAGTTGGTAATTTATGCTTTTGATAACTATTTGGTAAATTTGTTTCCAAATTATCTTTATAATAGAAATGTTAGGATTGATGTCAATAATTCCTACTCCTCAAATTTTAATATATCTAATGGTATTCCACAAGCCTCCATTCTCCAGTTATATCTATTTATTGTTTTTATGGCTGACCTTCCTGCTGTTCTGGCATTTTTATCTATGCAGATGATGTTACATTAGACACGTCTACTCTAACTCTGATTCTATCTGCTTTCAGAAAGATTCAAATGCAGTGGATAACTGGTGTAGCGTGTAGGCTAGTTGAAATTATCTCAACATTAATTTGGGCAAAACTGGATTTGTAAGATTTCCCTCTAGAACCTCAGATATCCATTATAGTCTGGATAATTCACCCATTTCTTGTAATTTTACACAGATTTGGGTGTCATTCAGCTTTCATGTCAATTCTGTTATAGGGATGGCTAATAAAGCTTTTGGTTACATTAGAAATGGTTTTAAGTTTATAAGACTTTTCTATTGTATACTGGTCATATATTCAACCTATCTTTGAATATTGTTGCACTAGTTCACGGGTTTCCAACCCTGTGCCCGCAGGCACCATGGCGCCTGTCAAACAATTTGTGTGTGCCCGCCACTGTGCAACCACGAAATGAAAGCTTGTCCGCGTTAACTTGGCAGCACCCGGATCCCATTGATTTAGATTGTGAGTGGTTAGACAACCAATTTTAGGCAGTTGTTTTCTTGTAAATCGACCTCTTTAATTCCACCTTTTATGCCAAGTTAACGCAGACGAAGTTGAATGCAATCTATGCAGACGGCCGAATTGAGTAGTGGTGGGCATAGTTAGAGAATTGTCTAAGTACAGGCGTTACAATCCATATTCTACCAGGTTTTTGACATCTGTGCATATATTTCCGTCATTATGGAAAATATAGAGGGTGCCCGCCGCCCTACCAGTATTTTAGAATGTGCTCTAGAGTACAAAAAGGTTGGGAAACCCTGCACTAGTAGCCTATATATATTTTTATGACTGAATTAAAAAATAAAGAACACATCAATAAACTTATTGACCCAAGAGTTAATAAGTTTATTGATGTGTTCTTTTTGTTGCCATATAAAGAGGTTCAAAAGATTTGTTAATGTTATGTCTCCTTCACAGAGATTACTGCATGGAAATTTAATTTTTATTTTTAAACATTTGATTGTTTTAAATAATAGGCATAGTTATTATAAAATTTCTACTTAACCAACTAGAAGCAATCACCCTTTTAAGGTGGATTTGAATTATTCTAGAACTTAGAGAAAACAAAAATTTATCACAGATAGAAATTTGAGATTCTGGAATGATCTCCCTGCGGAAGTAGTTAATCATTTGTATTTTGGGAGTTTTAGTGATTATTGATTTTGCTTTACTGTATAATTAACATTATTTTTGCCTTGCTGAATTATAATTTTGAGGTTATTGTTCATGTTATCAAATTTTTATATTTTTCTGTTTGCTGCTGGAACATTACATTTGCTGCCAGTAGCCTATACCTTAACTGTTGGCAAGTTTTTGCCACCAGTCTAAAAACTTGTGTCAATGCCTGATAGCTGATATACACAATGAACCATAACTTATCTTGACATCATGCAAAAGAATGAAGCTGCATAACTATACATTTTGTTTGTATAAGTTGGGAAGTGTTATATGTGAATGAACATGATTTTTGGTATGTTATTTTTTTTTTTTGGGGGGGGGGGGGAGAGAAATTCTTTAAATTTATATGCTAACAGTAACAGATATATACATGTCTAAAAACTTTTGATGTGCTAGATTATCAGATTTTTTTACATCTAAATCCGGGAACAGCTTTTGACACGTGTGCTAATGCTTTCAAAGGAGGCGCACTTAAAATTAATGTGCATTCATTTTACAGTATGGCCTAATATTTATATTCATTTACCTTCAAAGTGGAACTAAAAAAAAATTAAGGTAAAGTACCGTAGTAGCCTACAATGTTTGCCTTTCTTAAAACAAAACATTAATAAAACATTGTGAATAAGGAAAGGGATTTGTACTTCTGCTATCCTCTTTCGGTGGAAAATTACAAAGGTTTTCATTTCCGAACTAACCCAAGAGTCATTAAGTTGAAAATTAAAAATGTTACGCCTATTAAAAAAAAAAGTACATTTGTGAAAATCTACGACAATTTTTTTTATGGGAATGGAAAGGTAAATCCTGGGACCGTCCCCAGGAAACTGGGACATATTACATGGTAACCGTATGCTAGATCCTTAATGCACATTCTGTTCTATTTAAAAATTAGAAACCGGCATTAAATTCTGAATTCTTTGACCAGACAATGCTAAAGCTGTAAATAGGCTGGTGCCAAGTTTTGATTTTTTTTTTTTTTTTTTAAAGGGAAAATTATTGTTTTACTCATTGAAAATATGATAATGAAATTGTTAATCTTATAAAAAAAAAAAAAAAACTAGGACAATTTCAGCTTACTGAAACATCAAAAGAATAGGCTACACAATATGATTAACAACTTTCAAAATATAGTTTTGAAATAATCTCTAACCCAATTACAAATTGTCAATATAGGCCTACATAGTAAAATATAGACTGATTATTATTAAATATTAAAATGTACAAGACATTTTAATTTTTAAGCTTTTTTAATATTTTTTGTTTTTTATTCAACCTTGTAATATTCAAATCCTCCCCCAACATAAAGTAATATTTTTTTTAAGCAAACTGGTAAATATGTTCATCCTATTTACTAGGTTCAGACATTACAATTGTAGCCTAATTTAAATTCTGTTATAGGAAGAAAATTTAAACCTATTTATGTTTAGTGATCAAAATTCAAAAAGTATTAATTTTTATCTTTTTTTTTTTTTTTTTTTAAGATTGTGTGGTTTACCAAAATATCAAAATGCTGCTTGGGGAGACAGCCAGCAACCCCAATATCTATTGGTTAAATAGCCGTGGAATGTGGTTGACATATATTCTTGGAGTTTTGTGCCTTCATCTAATTGTTTTAAGTATTCCTTTCCTAAGTGTGGCTACTGTTTGGACATTAACAAATAATATTCACAATATTGTGAGTGATATCTTTTAAAAATATTTTAATTATATGATTTTTATATTTAAGAAAATAGAATAATACCTTCCACTTAGAAATGGTACCATTTGTTTAAGTATTTCAATGTCATACAGGAAAGACACCTGTTTTGTTTTAAATGGTAATTCTATGGTTTATTGTTTTATCAACCTTCATAAATGAAATAAATATATTTTAATTTTAACACAAAATGTTTTATTCCTAGAAAATTATTGTCCCACTTGGACTTTAAGTAATATCCTCAATATGCAATATTTAGATGATGATCATAGCAAATGTGTACATAGATTCAAATAATGCCTTTATTCATTGTTTATTGATCCCAGAAGCCCTATCTTCCCACTTCATTTACCATTCCACTTTTTCCTTTTCCCCCTTCCTCACCAGTGCTAGAAATTATAGTTTCTAGTGGATATTTATTATTTTGAAAACTACAAACCGGATTTTTCTTTTAAGATGGTGGTGATGAGCCACTTACAAGTCTGAAAAATTGGACAATTCTCCCTCTACTCTTTAACTTTTACTATTTTTGACAAATGCCACTCACTACTAAGCAAAATGTTCGAATTAAGAAATTTTAGAAAGATTATTCGAAAACTCATTAACAGCTTGATTTTTTAAGCGAGGAAATGTTTCTAATGAAACTTGAATTTTCATTCACAAATACAGTATATAATAGTTCTGCGGCTTGTCTCAGTGTCTCGTATTCTTCAAGTTATGACATTTCAAATTCTGCTTGAAAATGGTAATATAGATGAGAAAAGCAGGTAGTTATTATTTTAGTTTTGTTATTTGGCACTTTATCATTTTTATTACGATTTAATAATTTATTATGATGATCATGTTTTTTCTATAGGAAATAATATATAGGCTACAGTATCAAGGGCATATGGAGTGGAAGGGGCACCTACCCACCCCGTGAAAAATTGTTTTTTTTTTTTACATGTAAAAATATTTTTTGAAAAAAGAATTATGAAAGATGCGCTTACGAATAAATATTGGCACAACTTACATTTAAAATGTTATCAAAATGTGTGTCCAAAAAAAAAAAAGTTATAAAATGTTCAAAACCAAAGTATGCTGTCTTATAAGGAATCCGTGAAGTTATTGCCACTTTCAAATGCCAAAAGGTTCCCCACCCCTATATAAGAGTGGGTCCCCAAATGGTCTATTGGACCACTCTTGTTTCAGAAAATCAGTTGGGATGGTTGCACCCTTCCCCCGCTAAACCCTAGGCTGTCGGGCAAGAAATGACAAGGAGGCAAAGTATAATTTAGAATCATCATTTTTATTATGAGAATATTTTATATGGCAGCCTAATTGTAATGATATTGTAATAGATTTTGGAACAAAATATTATATCACAAACATCTCGCAACAAAATATGAACTTGTACGAAATAATACGAAAGATATTGTGTGTGTGTGTGTGCTTCACTAGCATTATTATTATTTAGTAGTTTCGGAAATTGCTTATGGCAGTAACAAGACTATATGATGTTTATCTTACCGGCCGGTTCTTACCATGTATCTTCTTCTGGAACTCAGCGATTGAACACAACCTTACTATCACTCCCTAACTTCTGAGGGGAAAGACCAAGAACCGACTTTGCACTAGGTCTTATACTGGGCCAAAGTATTAGTAAGCTAAAGACTGGCTTCTATTATTAGCTAGCTAATTTATTGTATGGAAAAACATTGGGAAAGATAAGCCGACTAAGGCTTATCACTAATGGATTATTCTACTGGGTATTTACCCAGGCTAGAGTTCAGAGCAAGTTTTAGGCTACTCTGGCTGAAGAGTCCTGAACAAAGGAAAGTTTTCTCTTTTATATGAGAGGGTCAGATTCAGCTGCAGATTTGGAAACTATGGTTGATTTTTTATTGGCCCTTTAGCCTAAGAAAATAGCCATTGGGTGTGGACATAGAAGGTTGCCTTCAGTTTGGTCCGTGCATAGGCGACAGTCGTATTTTTATTTTGGAGGGAAATAGTGTTATTTTGAATGGATAGCCTGTTACTGCCATCAGTCATTTTAGATAAGTAGCTCCAATTTTTACATGAGCAAAATAATGTTTCTTTGGGTAGGTAGGCAAGTTTATTGTAATGTTATGCTTGTTACCGCCAAATCCTTGATTGCTCTTACAGCTTATTATTTATAATGTTTGGATCTTATCCTAGTGATTTTATACACACACTTGGAAGCACAGACAAATTATAATAATTAGAAAAATATTATACTGTAGCCTATATATGTACAGTATACTGTACACAGCTTCCTCCTCCTTGCTTCGTTTCTGGATCCTGCATTATCTTATTGTTTTGTTTCTGGCTCTTATATTATTATAGCTATCCAGACAGGAATAATATGCTGTCTGATAGTGTTTCATAATTATTAGTCATACAGACAGGAATAGTATGCTGTCTATGTAAGTATATTTTATTACATAAAATATTAGAAAAATATTATTTATTTTATCATGACAACATATTTGTAACATAAATACATTATGATATTATTAGATTACAATTACAATAGGAATGCTTTATCATTATAATACATAAGTTTATAATACAACACAAGAACATAATATAATTATAATACGTAGATCGTTGGTAGTTATTGCTGGGATATGGGATATGTAAAGAGATGGGAATGTAGATCTGTTAGAACTACATTTCCAGTTCTGGCAGTTCATGACACTTTGTCTAGACTCTTTCCACATTTTCCAAGTTTATCTTGTTCCCTAAATCTGCCTCGTACTTCAACATCATCAAACTGTTAACCTCACATCTGTAATTGTTGTTCAGCTTGTTCTCATTGTGCTTTTTACAATCTTTCATTGGTGTTGATTCCATAACCTGCTGTTACATTTAATTGATACCAATTGAAAGCCAGCTTTTAATACATTCTTGAGTTAAACCATGAGATTTTTCATTGTTTCCATTGAACTTCTCTCCCCTTCCACATATATAAGACCTGAAGCTCACTTTGCAGGGCACAAGCATCAGGCTTATTAACTGGCAGAAAAAACTGTTTCATCTTCTGATTTTTAGTCAGGTTAGCCTTGTTCAAAGGGAACTTGAAAATAGCATTTAGTGAAGAAATAGTTGTCTTCATGATCTCTCTAAGCCCATACATAATGTGTCAAGGACAGACATACTCTTTTCTGTAAACTGTTTGAGGTTAAGGCCTGTCTTCTGTATTGAATTTAAAGTCATGTGCAGGGTCAACAGGAAGTTTCCAGCAAAAATAGCTGCATTAAATTAAAAAAAAAAAAACAATTCTATAGATTAATTCAATTGTAAGTAACTCTATTTTAGGCCATATTTAATATATATTTTTTTTATGTTAAAATATTGTAGAATAAAAAAAGAAAAATAGATTAAAATAACATGTGGATGGTAAATCAACAAAATTTTGGATAGGCCTATCAATACATTTATAAAATACAGATGTCAAGGAAATGGACAAAATGCTTCCTTATAAATTTATATAGAAAACTCAATTTGCTATTTTGTTCTTGTAAGATTTTATTAAAGATTTCTCTAGGTAAGGCTATGCCTGGATGTATAACACTAAATTTACTAAGTATAGATACTGTTATAGTCAGCAAATGGTATTTCATTAATTTATAGATTTGAATGTAGAGAAACTAAAACTACTTTTTATAATACTCGGTCAATCATTTAAGTTATACTCAAATATGTTGAATAACAACACTTTGAATACACAATACTATGTAATGTACTTAATACTCAACAAAAACACTACACACTCAAGGTTATATTTACTATTAGGTCTGTATAGTCTGACCCATGGCTGTTTCTTTTTAAGGCTCCCTTAGATATCCCTGTTGAAATAAAACATTTCCCTCCAGGATATTAGAATAGAAATATAAAATATAAAATTTGGTAGAAATTGAGCCAGTAAAATAATCGATTGTATGTATTGTTTTAACCATGTAGGCTATTGTAATTTATGGGGAAGGGGTAAAATGGGCTAGATAATTATATTAATGCATACATGTTCATTTCCAATTTTAAAAAAAGTTTTAAAGTTGACAAAAAAAGCTGGGGTTAGTCATTGACCCCCCCCCCCCCCCCCCCCCCTTCTCAAACATAGAGCTTTAGTGCGCACCCTGCTTTTAATGTTACATATCTGAAGTGTTTTGGAGATTTCAGCATTATGTTGTCTATGAAAACATGCTGTATATATTATGCATACATTTTTATAGTTGGTCAAGTTGTGTATTGTCAATACTGTAATCGTATAATCAGGAATGGAAAAAGGGGCCAAAGGAAGTAAACCTTCTGGTAGCCAAGCCGCTTCTTCCAAACTTCCAACTGTTCAGTTACAGAAGGAAAGAGGCAATGCCCCACCAGTAGGTCCAGAGCTAGACCTCAATAGATGGGGAGGGGAGAAAGCATCCCCCAAAATTTTTAGTAATTTCTACTGAATTTGGTACCTTGTAATTGTAAAATATACACATCTGTCTATTAATCTCCCCCCCAACCACCCCAAAATTTAAAAAAAATTAGAAACTGACCATAATGTCTGCTTTAAATCTATAGACAACAGATGCACATTTTACCCTATGGCAAAAAAATACCAACAAACTATAAGGTCTATTAACTATTATGAATTTTATTATATACGGTTATTTATTTTAATTAGATGTTAAACTTGTTTCCAGATTTATAATATATAAATGCAAATGAAATTGACAAAATTTCCCAAAATTTGGACTTTGCAAAAGTTAGAGATGCAATCCCCCCCCCAATCCCCTAAGAAATGTCCCTGGTTAAAGATAGCACTGATGAAAAATAATTTACTGTATTTTCTTCATACATGCATTCCCTTAAATAAAATGGTCTATTTTTAGAACAGACATGTAGTCAAAATACAATAAAAGCCCGATTAAAAAAAAACTACAATAAAGCAAGCAATAAATCTTTCGCCTATTATAATACGTTTTTTTTTTTTTTTTAAATAGTAAAAAGCTCAAAATAAAACTTAATTTCTTACTTTCTAATACCGGTAATTAATTAAAAAGTTTCAAAAATAATTTCTCTCCCCTCATTACAAAATGAAATATTCCAGTGAAAGGTCAAATTAAAATAAATAAGAAATAATATTTATTTTTGTTTTTTTACAGTTAAAATTTAAAACTATTTTGATAATTATTATTTTAAATAGTTATTGTTTAAATTGAACAATGGTAGTAATGAAATGAAATTTGTTTAATGTACCTAATAGTTTTTTTTCCCAACCTTTCATTTCTTCGGTTTAAAGACAAAATCTTTATGTAGCCAAACTACCAGGCTACGGCACTTTTTCCATATCTGCTTATAATGTTGGTGATCTTGAGTTTGACAATGTCGAATTTGTTTTTTTAGTATTTACTTTTAATCCTTGTTATAAGGTTGTTTGTAATATGTTAGTCATCTTAGGTAGTAATTTGTTATATATTTTGATACTGTCAGCATAAATCAGTAGCCTATGATACTTGATAAATTAATGAGAAAAGACAAAGTGTATATTATAAAACAAATTGGATGAATAAAATTGAAAACTTTAGCTTAAAGTCCTGCTTTTACAATCTTGAAATATTTTTTAATATGTTTTGCCTATTAGGCTAATGGAATAAAGTTAGAATATTGGACTTTAAAAAAAAATATTACTGTTCAAAGAAAATATATTACTGTAAAATGCCGAGCAAATGCGCATGAGCTCTTATCATTCGTATGGGAAGGGGGGCGCTCTTGTTCGGCTCCATGCTAGGAAACCTTAGATTTACCACAATGCATTGCAAAATGGACATGGCGCTCTTGCTTGGACATGCTTCCCAAAACCTTAGAAAATGGCTGGTACACACTAAAACATGATGTCACACATCAATTAAAGGTTGATCCAAGTAAGAGCGCCATGTAAGCTTAAACTTTCACTTTTTAATTTACAGGCCTCCGTTCTGTTTATGAGGATTCAACGTTATATATACAGGGGTTGCAATATACTTTTTTTTTCATGTCTCCCAGGGACGCACATGTTCTCAAATAATGTGTCCCCAGTAAAAGTTTGTGTGTCCTGAGAAACGTCCTTTTTCTCATTGTTTTAGACATTTTTTTGTTCATTTTTAGCTGGAAAGCAGATAGTTTAGTCCTGCTTAGAAGCTGACATCTTGTGACCTAT
>PXIH01S0062242.1:2653-13381 GCA_003024985.2 Euperipatoides rowelli
ATTAAAATGTAAAAAATATTTAATTAAATGAAATATTTCTTGAAAAAAAAAAAGATTAATGAAAATATCTTCTTATGACCGATAAAGCGTCATCCGATAAAGTGTCACATACCATTATGACCGAAATATTGGTCATCCAAAGTTAAGGGGTTAAACAAATGTGGCGGACTATTGTTATTATATTGCGTCTGAATATTGATTGATACATTAATTTTTTATTACTAGATAAAATGTTTATAGAAAAGTTATGAGATCTTTTGTTCGATCTATCGTTAATTACAAATAGGTTTTTATTATTATTNTTAATAATCAATTCCTTGTAAATGAATAACAGATCATTTTTTATCAATCGTTGCAATGGAGATAATAAACCTAGTTTATTGTGTATCTTTCTTTAAAATTTAGATTTTTAAAACCATAACTTTTTTGGTTAGTTTTCTGTAAGTTTTTTCTATCTGGCTTTAATACTTGGAATTTAAAAAGGCTGGCCACTGGTCACATTAGAGAGGTGGTCTTTAATAAGCGGTCATTTGTGGTAAAATTGATTGGTGCAAAGAAATTGTGGTCTTTAAAGGCAGGTGGTCGCAACACAGGTTTTACTGTATTTTTGATGAAACCAAATTTTTTATTTATGGAATGGTTAAATCTAAAAGGTAATGTTCCGTTGGAATGGTAGAAAAATTAGGTTGGGTCACTCTCTGTTATATTCTATTCAAGCCGATTATATAGCCTAATCTAATATTAGCGTTCTGTTGATTAAAACATTGTAAAATATACAGTAACTAGATTCATATTCTCATGATCTGTTTCCTTACCAGTAATTTATTTTCATCTGTTGTGACTTGGATTCAATAAAAAATAAAAATGCATAATTTAACTAAAAAAAAAATAGAGTTTTGCCTGAATATTGCATTGCAAAATTCATTCTTGATAAAAACAAAATATTCTTATCATATAAGATAGAAATTAGAACTCTTAAAATGTCTCCTTGTCTATATATGATTACAATGAACAATAGAATACAGAATAGAGTTCAGAATACTTCTCAATAAAATATACACAAAAATTTGAGCTAAATATAAAAGTTTTAATTAAAATATGGGATTTTGAATCGTTTTGATGGAAGTGGCTATTTATTGTGTTTTAATAAAGGTGAATCTATTTCAATTTATCTTTCTGTCTCCCTCTTCCTAGTAGGGATGAAACACATATTCGGTTAGTATTTGGTATTCTGCCTATACGGCTGGGTTTCATAGTATTTGGAATTCAGCCGTTTATGATCTGTTTTAGTCATCTCCATGAATAGGCTATATTAAACCAGTGGGGAAGAGAGTTTTTCCTTAAATAAATGTTAGAGGTGAAGTCCTGTAGTATTTTAGAAAATCAAATTCCAATAGTTAGCGTACTTTTATGAATNGTAATCAAATATTAAAGAAGTCAATGTAAAAAATATTTCTTGAATATTAAATTTTTAAATAAAATAATAAAAAATGTTTCATTCATGTTAGAAGAAGAGTGAGAGGATTGGAATTCAAAGTCTGGGCTTGGTGTATTTGTAATTCCTTAGAATCATCTACACCCATGAAAAATATATATTCTGACACCATGGTTACCATACTGTTAAGGGTAAAGTCTTATTAAACATCTGACCCTGATATTGTGAACAACAAAATGAAGTTTACCACCTAAAATACAGAATGTAGATGATCTGTTATATTGTGGACCCTAGTTCTCTACATCTCCCTCAATTGATGGCAGGTTCTTTGGTAGATAAATTAATATGATTCATTTATCACTAAGTTTGAATAAAGTTTTATTATCGTTAACAGTTTTCAGAGAGAGAAGAGAAATCCTTCAATATCCCTAGAAGGTCAAATTCTGAAAGAAGTAGATTGTGTTTCCATTCTTGGGGTTTTCATACAAAATGACCTTAAATGGAATAATCACATTAACTGAATGATTATAAAATTCAACAAAAAGATGTATAAAAAATTTAAGCCCTTCAAAAATGACGGATACAGTGACATCTATGGACAGAAAATAGAGCGAAAACATCTTCAGGCGTCATCGGCTCGCCGAAGATGGCTGAACAGCGTGACAGACATCACAACCAAAGTGAACAAACTGGCCTTTTATTATAGTTGCTAGTTTAAACGCCCTTCAAAAATGACAGACACAGCGACATCTATTGACAGAAAATAGAGAAAATATCTTCAGGCGTCGTCAACTCACCGAAGATGGCCGAGCAGCGTGACAGACATCATGACCAAACTGGCCTTTTATTAAAGTTAGATTATACATTAGATCACGTGTTGAGTATGGCACTCCTGTTCGGAACTCAGCAACAAACAAACTTTTAATTCAGTTAATTGTTTTTGAATAAAATCGCCTAAAACATTTAGGCAATTTTACTCAAAAACAATTAATGGAATTTAAAGTTTGATATAATGGGGTTTTTCTTTGGTTGTAATCTCATATTCCTGAGATTTGTCTTTTACTTTTACAGAATTTTTGTTTAGTACAATGAAAAGTGCCTCTGATTGATATATTATATAGTTGTCGGTCAACTTTGTCAGCTAGGACCTTGGGGTAGTGAAGTGTGGAATGCTCTTTTTAAGTGTGGAATGCTCTCATTAAACAAGGTGAAAATTGTTAATAACTTTATAATAAACAATTTCTAGTTGAAATTGTTAATTAGTAGGGGTGAAAAGGTGTAGGAATCCACTTGGAGTGCGCCCATTGTGAATTGAAATAAGTAACATGGAATATCCTAAGAAAGAATTCTGATTGGATCATTTTGGAAGAAAGAAAGGGAAGGACTAATATCAGATCTTGTACACATTATTTGGAATGGGATTGAAAAATATAAAAAAGTAAATGCTGAGAAAATGGAGAAGAAACTTAAGATGGAGAAGAAAGAACATTAAATGTAATATACTGTTTGCTCAAAGGTGGGAAAAAGGAAACCATCAGAATCTGCTAATAAAGTTTAAGGATAATAGTTTGGCTGAAAGAAAATCCAAGGCGAGATTAAGAGTCAAATACTGGAATTAAGTATACATAAACTATTTTTTTTTATTAAAATAAATTACCAATATACTACAAAGTTGGGAATAATTCACAAACCATCCTAAGATTCATAATACGTTTTTGGAAGATGCAGCAGAATCAAATAGAAACGATTAAAAAAAAATGGAGAAACCTTAAAAATTAAATACTAAATGAAAAATAAGGTAACTAATTTTGTAGGATTTTGTCTGAAATATTATTAGCTTTAAGAGATACCTTGAAATTTTTATGAAGGATCTATGGAATCACATTTGATAAACTTAATGTGAAAAAGGACAAGGAAAGAAAGATTGAGGCTCATGCATTGGAAATTAAATGATAATTAGTATTGTATACTTAACCGTGATATTTTAGAAACCGGTTAATGTAATGATGTATTCGGTCTTTAATCGGATATCACACTATTAAACTATTAAATTAATAATAAATAGGCTATATCTTAACGGAAAAAATAACCTACATTATCCTCCAAAAGACAAAAAAAAATATTTTGTTTAAGGTGAATAAGCTACCGTTCAAATTCCAGTTAAGATTTTCTTACAGTATTAGACTCCAAGAGACAAAAAAAATTGTATTAGTTTGAATGTTTATCAATTAAATATACAGTAAATACAAAATTAATAAATTTTAAACATCTAAATTCTAAAACATTGTTTGGCAACAGTTCAAACTGTAACGTACCTAATAAGTATTAATCGTTTAATTACTTTAATTTTCACTTTTCAATTAATGGTTTAATTTTCACTCCTCGCTTGCACTGCAAGAAGATAAGATTACTATACCGCAGCTGTAAAAACAATACAGACGTTTTCAATCAAAATCTTTTCTTATAATTATTTAAGTTTAAGCATATTTGCTTTTATATTGGTCGTAATAAAATTACTAAAATATATAAAGTTTTATATTTGGCTTTGTCACTGATATTAAATATAATGATAAATGAGGAAAAATGTTTTATTTTCTTAGTTTTGTCACGTGGTCTGTCACACTACCTTTAACTAGCATATGGGTACAGGATTTCACATCTCAGTTCCTCCTAAATAAAAAGATTGTTTACGTTATTTGACAAAGTGTGAGATAAGTAGCATGTCATAAAATACTTGAATTCAATTTTTTTAGGCAATTTTTATCGAGCGTGGAATATTTTAAAAACATTTCTTGAGATCGTTTAGGCTAAGTTGCCATCCTGTTTGATATTGAAATAGGTGTTGTTATTTGAAAATTTTTATTTTAAGTTTAATTTACATTTATTTACACTTTTGATTTTCTGGTTTGTGTGGGAACTTATATCAATGCTAATAAAAATTATAAATGTAGAGTTTTGGAAAGTTTTATTAGGAAATATTGTATATTGACGGTTATCAAATAGTTAATTTTAATATTCGTAACTGTATTTAACGATCGATCGATCAGATAACCTTTGATCGGATAACCTTTAACCGGATAACCTAAGGATACATTAATAATTAGATTTCTTTTAATTAGAGAACTTTGAATGATCCTCTCAAATGATAATTCCATGAATTAAGTTATTTGGATAGATATTGATAATTATCAATCATGTACTATATATAAAATTTTGACATGTGGGAAAAGTTTCACAATTTTTTTTTTCTTTTCAGCAAACTTGAATTATTGCTTTTATGTCAGATTTAATTTGATTTCTTAGTTTCAATTTTGTATGATTTTGATTTTAGAAATTTATCAATCATAGTAAGTAATTAAGTTTTTTTAAAAGAAAGATCGAAATTTATTCCTATCCTCAGGTCTATCAAAACAGAATCCATTGATATAATAACTTAATTATTTGAACTTTCAGAAAGTATTTTCATTTTAATTAAATATACTAGTTAGATATTTAATTAGTTAACATCAAAGACTCGGAGGCTTTTTATTTTTTCTTAAATAAGGTATAAATAAATTTCCTTCAGATATTTTTGGGCAATACGAATAGAAAATGTTGAGAGTCAAAGAAGAGATGAAATCAGAATATAGAAATGATAAATAATTAAAAACTCCAATGGACCCTAAAAACAACCATTTAGCCCTGTCTTTCAATTTTCTTCGAAGAGGCATTGTTCTCATAAAGGACTTAATAATTTATAGTATGTTAATTAAAACAGAATATATTATTATTATTATTATTACTATTATTATTATTATTATTATGATTATTATTATTATTATTATTATTATTATTTAATATTTGAGTATGTTACTTTAATAAATTGTAGAAGATTTAATGATATTAAACTACTGTATGTATAGAAATGAGGAATTTGAGAATCGAACAAGAACAAAAGAAGAAATTAAATAATTTATATCTTAAATGTTTATCTGTTTATTTGTGCAGTAATATGTGGTTTAATGTCATGTGATGTTCTGTACAGGTTCTGTGCAGCTGGGTGCGAGACATAGTGTGTTGTCCACAACTTGGTTGGTAACTGTATAGCCGTTATACCGGGAGTTGGTTACTCTCACCGGGCCAACATTATTTCTGACCTATACAATACGAACCGATTCTGTGGTCTTCCACCTGAATCCTAACCATGACATAAACAGTATAGATGGCTACTATCTTGACAGGTTGATTCAATTATTATTATTAGGCTATTATTATTACTATTACCAGTTTATTAGAAACATCAGAATACATAAACTTTAAACACAAGGCCTAGAGCGGATTATGGGCCTATTACATAAAATGTGGAACTAAAATATCAAAAAATACAACTAAATAAAAGGAAATAAAAACTCTAAAGTTCATTGAGATTTCTAAATAAAACCATTAGTGGAGATAGATTAAAATGTACAGTTTTTGCGTAGGGAAGACTTAGTTTATTTGCTTGCCTGGTAAGCAAATAAACTAAGATATCGATCCTCTAGTATTGGGTAACAAATAGGGAAATTTCATTGCAAAAGAAACAGCAAATTTTTTAGCAGCTTCAACCCGCCTCTGTTCAAGGGAGGTGATATTCAAGGACAATAGATCATATTCATAAGAAATATGATCAGACAATATGACAATCCTGCATACTCTTCTCTGAATACCTACAATTAGTTAGATTGTCCCTGAGTCATTGCATAACCCCATATGGGTAATCAGTACTCCAATATAAGTAAAATAACATTTCATCTATGACGAATCATCATACACAATCTGGAAGCATTAAAATCTTCTTAAAGTACAGGTACTATAATATGAAAATCCGTTTATTAGCAGATTTAACAATATTACCTATGTGTTGATCCCATTTCAGATCGCTTTGTATGACAACCCCCAGCAGCTTAATACACTTAATGTCCTGCACCTGAATATTATCAGAGTAAATGGTATCACAAGAGAATTTTTTAGAAAAACAATGGGTCATTATTTTACATTTAGTAACATTTAAAGGTATCTGTAAAATCCCGGATTGAGCGACGAGATCACTGAAGGTGTTCTGTATAAAACTTTTATTAATTTTTATTCTAGTCAGTTATAGTTTTAGACTAAATATTCCCTTTTTTTTAAAAATTATCTTAACATAGAGAATAACTCAAGGTTTTGCACTGTCTTATTGTTAAGACTGGGAGCAGTTTTGGAAGTATTTAACTCGTTGACTTCTGATGACTCGGATCCGAGTCGGCATGAACCTTCACCAAAATTGACTCGGCTACGAGTCAATTTTCAATATGTTAATATGAATTCAGCATTTGGGGTGCGTATTGGAAATATCGTCCAGCAGTCAATGTGTTAAAATTAATGTACGGAGATAGTTTTACCTCATTTAGTTATTAATAAAACTAGCAGCAAGCATTGAATGTGGTCAATGAGATAGAAAATAGATAGAGTGGCAAACTGTTCACCATGGTTGCCTCAAATTGAAACCTCAGTCACCATATATTGGAGAAGGTTAACGGCAATATCACAAGACTTCTTATAAAGAGAAATAATTTTAGTTGTGTCAACCTTGCACAGGTTTGTTTGTTGTTGTCCAGCATAACGTTTTTAATCGTTTCTATATTGTATATAAATAGTAAATCTTTTTTGTTTACTATAGTTAATTTAAATAAACTAAAAAGAGCTCTAACTTTTATGGCCTTGGGTATTGTTAATTGATAATTTACATAATATATGCTGGACAAAAATTTTTTTTTTTTTTTTTTTTGCACGTGTGTGTGCGTGTGTGTGTGGATGAAACACTTCACTAGGATTTCATTAACAATATAAAGAACACACACAATTTTAATTCATTAGATGACAACTTAGCCTAAACGATCTTAAGAATGTCTGGTTTTTTTTTAATTATACAAAATTGATTTTGTAATGTATTTTGTGTTTTAAATAGCTTACATTTATTGAGCAGTATTTTGTAAGCCTTTTGTATTTTATATTGCCCCCCTCCCTCCCCCCTTGTGTAGTATTTGGACGTGTTTGCAGATCACTGAAGTAAGTAATTTTAACAGGACTAGGAAAATTTTATAGTGTAATTATTTATTAGACTTTTTTTTAAAAAAATAACTGATATAACGTTTATTTTTAATCAATAATTTTGGTCATCTATTATGAATTTTATACTGAGTTTTGTATTGCAACTTACTAAATCATGACGTTTAGCTGTAATTTAACAAATTGTCTCATTCATTGAAAAGATAAAGAAAATTGTTAAAAAGTATAAAGAACTGTGATGTTAACAGCGGAAGTCAGCTAGTAGACACATCGTTGGCCTAGACAACAGTGTATTTTATTTTAATAAAGTTTTTTGTCTTTCCAAACCATACTAATTTGGTCCAGATCCGACCATGAGCGTATAGAATGAAAATAATTAATGTGTTAACCCCAATTTCTAAAACTCTGTGCAGTAGTGGTGTGTCCAGGTTTAATGATAGACTATATTTTGCGCTGGGTCCTAGAGAGTAACTATGTCAAATTTGGTCCAAATCGGTCCAAGAGTTTAGGAGTGTATAGAATGAAAAAAATTCCAGTGTTAACCCCAACTTCACATGTGCAGCAGTGGTGTGTGCAGGTTTAATGGTAGCCTATATTTTGCACTGGGTCCTAGAGAATAATTATGACAAATTTGGTTCAGATCGGCCCAGGGATTGAGTGTATAAAGAACAAACATACTGACAATTTTATTTATTTATTTATTGCTCTCGGGATAAAAAGGTGCTCCTCCCGATATGTACTTACTTTATATACTGCAGATAATAATAAAAAAAGATCCAACCAGTTTATTATCAAAAATTGTGGAATAATAGAAAAACTCTGAATTATATCTGACACCCTCCCTCCCCACCCCACTCCCCCAAAAAATCATGGTTTACTTAAGCATGTAATGGTAAATAATCTTCACATTCATGCAATCTTGTATTTTTCTTCTAAGTTATTGATGGCTAATTAACTATTTACCTTATTACTTATTAAATTAATTAGATTATAAAATCGCAATTAGGATTTGATTTTATAAAACATTTAAAAGCTTTTTATTATTATTAAAAAGAAAACAATGAATATTTTTAGAGTGGGATGAAGTAAATAAATGTATGCAAATCGATGGAAATCACTATCATTCTTTATTCAATAATAATTTAAATTTGAATCTTATAACATTCTGCACAGCTGATGTTGAAAGCAATATCATGAGTAAGAGAGAGAGAGAGAGTCATTAGCAGATGGCCAAACCAACATTGGCTTAAACAAAATATTAATAAATAAATAAAAATTGTGTTGATTAAAAACAGCCATTCTTGTTGTGTTTGTGTGTGTACTTTATTTAAGCACATCTGTGCCAACTATATTTGTATAAAATTATACATAGAAAGAGATGATTTAGATATAAGATCAATACACAAAAGTACACCCTTAGAACAACTCAATATCTCGGTTTAAGTTTAAAAGGATTTTTTTATACTTGAAAAAAAAAAAATAATACTCTGCCTATTTTGTGTACAGTAATTTTCCTAATAAGGGGTGTGCGTTCTATCCTCACAATGGATCCTACAACTAGTGCATTTCACCCTGAATTTATCAACATATGGGTAACTATTGTTTTAAAATTAATTTTTAAAAAATGTAATTTGTTTCTAGATTGTCTTTTCTAAGCTGATTCTCTGGTAAGCATGAATTTTTCAGATATTCAGAATGTGCTAGTGTTGTATTCATTTCACCATTATTAAAATTATCTATCTTTTTTTTTTCCTGTAGAAGGAAACAAGGAAATATAAACAAACTAGTTTCCTATAAATTATTATTATTTTTTTTTATATGCAAGAGCACAATTATTTTATATGAATGATGATTTAAACCCTGAACGGCATGAATATAACATTGCCTCTCATTGAAGCCATGCTTTGGCCCTCTGGTGTGACTTGATATAAAAATTCAGTGATTCTGCTGGCCACTAGTCAAATAGTCAAATGCTGGATTTCTCAATTTTACTAGTAAATTCTATACCTGATTAGTCAATATGCTAATGAGATTTTATAATCATATTATTAAAAAGCAATATGTAACAGTATTTATAAACATCAGAAAAAAAAAATGTTCATTTATTTTATTTACTGTAGGCTAATTGACATATTTATTGATAAAATATTTTAACTCATTTTTTTCGATCATTAGGCCCATTGTGTTAAAAAAACTTTAGCCATAGACTGGGCCATAATTACAACCATCTTTTAAAAGAGAAAAAAAAAACTGTGATCTTTATATTTTACATTAATGTCAAAAAAATAGAACAATCAACAGCAAAATTTAAATAATTTTAAAAAGTTGTGTGTTTTTTATGTACAATTTCATATTTTAATGATTTATTAAATTCTAGTAGGTTACTCTCTCTCTCTCTCTCTGAAGCATTAGTTTTACTAATTTGTCAGCTTTGCCCCACTTTCTACATTAAAATTTGACTGATAAAAAAAAAAGAAGAAAAAGAATCTAAGCAACGCATAATAAGCTTTAAGTAAAATATAGTACCGGTACACTTAAAATAAAAAAAATATAGGCGATTAGCCTATATGAAATTGTTTTATTTGACTAGTAAATTTAATAATTTGACATTTTTAAAATTGAAATTTAATGCAGATTTTAAAAAATCAAAACAAATTTTTTTTAGCTCAAATAAGAGAGAGACACAGTAGGTCTATATGTGCCAAAATCGGGTATGGCCCATTTTATCATCATCTCCTAAAAAAAATTAATAAAAAAAAAAAAATATTTTATGGTTATTTTCGATAAAAGTTTTGGATTGCTCATAAAATTTATAAAAAAATGACATTGTATTCATTTTTACCTCTTATAAAACCGATATGAATTTCGACAACTATATCTGTACCCTTGTAAAACACCATGTTGCCTAAATCAAGCAAGCATCAACACACATAGCGGCCATGTCTGATCAATCACGTGACACACTTGCGACTATTTTTAAAAATATTTAATTATATTGAAATTTTGAAAATTTAATGATGGAATATCATTATTTTTGATATTAAAGTTGCATCAAATAAATTATATTTTATTTTAAAAAAAAAATCTTAAATCTCATCCAGGTAAATTTTAGAAATGTGTGTCGCGCGAGATTCTAGACATGGCGTCTATTTTCCATTTTGAAGACCTAATTCAAGGAACTATAATGGTAAGTTATTTTAATTTTTATTATTATTACCGTAATTGTT
>PXIH01S0062245.1:0-10219 GCA_003024985.2 Euperipatoides rowelli
ATACAGCTAGTTAACAAACGTTAGAGCTCCTTTACCTAAAATTTAAAAAATATTCAAGGCAGGGAAGATCATAGGAATCTCAAAAAATAAAATCATTCATATATTCTTTAGCTGAGCTTTAAAGTAATTCAAACATCATTACACTAGGATGAGTGGTTGAGAAGGAGTATCAACCTTAGCAATATACAAACATTTCTACATTTTTATTATATAGTGTTTAACTTCCAACTTTTATTATTATTTATATTTAACTAAAGGAGACTAATAAATTATCTTATATTAATATAATACATTAAAGTTAGATGTTATATTACAATTTTCTTATTCATAGTAGTACTGCATACCTCTTCTAAACCCTTTAGCAATACTGCATTCCTAATACTTTCACTACTACCATTCATCCATCCAACCACCTATCCATCCATTTATCTATTTATAAAATAAGAGATTAAAAACATGTTTAATGTTGAATACTTAGATACTCATCAAGCTGCAATCTCATTGGTCCACTCACCAGTTAATCATTACATTGATATCTTCTCCACCAATCAAATGTCTGATAGATACTATATAAATTTCATATTTTTTCCCATTATTATTTCCACACTAATACTTGAAGTGTGTTATTCCAACTACTATTGAAATCATCATCATCATCATGATTTCTTCTGAAAAATCATGATGTCCCCCTAAGAATTGAAGATTAAATGTAGACCATACATTTTTTTTAACATGAAAGTAGTAGGCTTCAAACACCTCTTCAACAATTAAATCGATGTTGTTGGGAATCACAGTGATTTTTTATTTTTTAAATTTTCCAATTCCTTACATTATGAGATCACTATCAACCCTTTAAAGTTATGAATAACCACCAGAACTTTATTGATATATCGGAAACTTCTGCTGCATGTATTGTGTTCTACACCTCACAACTGACCATTCATGTGATCATAATCTCGAACTTTATTGTCTAGCAATGGATTTCACAAAATGTGACACTGCATGGTAGTATTATATTTTTTCCCCTCATCTTCTGTAGTAAAACTCAATAGATATATTTATTTTTTCTTGACAAGTGAATTTCTTCTAACAAACCAATTAAAAAATTATGAACATTACACTNATATAGAGAGGCATTGGTGAGTTTTGTATCCCTTGACCACAGGGTAGACTCTCTTGCTGAAACCCTTGCTAAAGAAGAGTTCCTAAAGCAAATGGTAGAATTGATAATTTAACCATGCATCAATCTCCTGAAGGCTCAGAATCAGGAGATTGCCCCAATTTTAAAATTGGATGCTGCAGTCTCTCGGATGGAGCATATATCCAAGCCGAGAAGCTGGTGGTGAAATGCATTCAGAGAAAACTCAATCTGATACATTTCCAAACAAACAAAAATGTTGGCACAAGAGAAAGATGGAAGATGGATGCCCAAGTAGGGACAAATGAATTAGAAACTGTGGCTGCCACAAAGCAAGAAGAAAAACTATGGGCACAAGCAATTGTGGGGATGATCCAGTACCTGAATGATCCAGGAACCCCCAAAACTCAAAAACAAGACCAAAGATATAACCTAAGACAACATAGGAATCCCACCAAAAGACTAATCGAAGAAATGTAATTAATCTATGTGGAACTATACACCTATTTGGAACTATATATATCTATTTGGAACTTTATACCTATTTTGGACATTATACCCATTTTGGACACTTATTGAAAAGTTTACAAGTAATCACATAAAACATTTATATTATGCGATTGTAAATAGTTTTGTTAGTTTTTTTTTTTAATTTTTTTTTTTTGAAAAAAAGGAAAACATAGGGGTAATATGATATGCCTCAGGCGCCGCCTATGTTTATATATTAAATATAATAGAGGATGCCAGGAAGTTATAAAAAGATCTGTGATGGAAGCTCACCCAACAACAGGTCTCTGTACCACGCTCATAGTATGTGTTTATTTGTATATTTATTCACCATTTGTAGATTAAAGTTATCTGTCAGTTAGTTGTTCTATAATGTTTGTGTCGCTATGCCCATTCAACAATACACCAGCGATACAACATCATCCTTATTTATCTCCTTTTTTTTTATTAAATTCAGATGCTGGATTGAATGGATCAAATCCATGCATAATATAAAAATGAGAGTGGTTGGTAGATCGGTGCACGGTTGTATTTAACGCGAGAGCGTAAGAAAGCAACTCGTCCCAATTTTTGTAAGTCTTGTCTTCCATTCTAGCCAGTACACTAATTATTTTGGCATTATCTCTTTCAGCCGGTCCATTACCAGAGGGGTGGTAGGGACTGCTAAATATCTTCTGCACCCCGAGACGGTCACACAGACTTTTGATTATCTTGCCTGTCATTTGTGCGCCGCCTCGATTGGTTACAATAGTTTTTGAGCCGCCATATTTTGAAAATACATTTTACATGTAGTCTTTTGCGATTGTCATGGCTTCCATGTATTTTATTGCCCTGCCTATGTAAAAACAGGACAGGTTATCTGCAATAAAATAATGTATTTATTGCTTCTAGGGGCGGTGTTTAGTCCCAAAATATCCAAAAACAGCTTTTGGAAAGGTGTTGTACTGGGTATTGTAGGTTGTAATGGTGGCTTAATTCGTGGTATGCTTCTCCTTTGACAGATGTCACATGACTTGATGTATTTTCGTCCATCTGGGGAAATGGATCCTCATGTGAAACAGGCCTTAATTTTCCAGACGATTTTTAGATCAGAGAGATGTCCTCGTGTGATGGTATCATGATAGTGGCATATTACATTGTCTATGAATGCCCTAGGCACTAGGGTATGATATAAACCTCCTATCTGGCGGAAATATTTAATTTTTTTCAAAATTAATCCAGTCATCTTATATTCTCTCCTCTCTTTAAATTTATTGGCTAAAATCTGAGTTTTTAGAAATTTGCAAAAATCATCTTTTTCCTGACCATTTAGAAATTTTTAATTGATAAAGGCTCCCTTACAGAACCTGTTGCTACTAAGTTCATGGAGGGGTCTACATTAGGGCTTCTAGACAGCCAGTCAGCAAATATGTTTTCCTTACCAGGTATGTGCTCAAACTGGAGTCTATAATGCTGCACTTGAAAATAATGTGATTGTTTTTATCCCAGTTTTTCTCTTTGGTCTTTGAATCGAAAAACTTATGTGAGGGGCCTATGGTCAGTTCTAAGAATGATTGGATAACCACAAATTATATGCCTGAGCTGTTGGAGAGCATGTACGATAGCTAACACTTCTTTTTCAATAGTCAGGTAATTACATTCTGCATGTTTGAGTTGGTGACTACAGTAGGCTATGGACTGCATGATTTCTTCATCATTTTCCTGTTCAAGTAGACCACCCAAGCCAATTTCTGAGGCATCAGTTGACAAGAAAACCCTTTTTGTAAAATCTGAGTGAGCTAACAGGGGTGATTGCGTAAGTTGCTGTTTCAAAGCTGTAAACGCACGTTCAGCATCACGGGTCCACTTTATTTTATCGTTTTTCTTTTTTAATAATGAATATAATTGGGCAGCTAATTCTGTAAAGTTTTTAATAAATTTACAATAAAACCCCACTGAACCCAGGAAACTGCGGACAAAAGGACAAACGTCGGCAACTGGTCTAGGAAATTTGGTTACTGCTAAGGTGTTTTGATCAGTTGGTCTGCTACTGTCTTTATCTATAGAATGTCACAAAAATTTCAATGTTTTCTGAAAAAGACAACATTTACTGGGTTTGACTGTCATGTTTATTTTTTAAATGCTCATAAACCCTCTTCTAAAACTTCTAAATGTTCCTCTATTGTTTGTGTAAAATGATTATATCATCCAAATAAGCTAAAACTTTTTCTTTATTTTTAAGCTTACTTAGACATTTGTTTATTATTTCTTGAAATATAGAGGCGGAGCTTGACAGTCCTTGTAGAAGCTTTTTAAGCTTGATGACCCCCAAGGCAAACAGAAGGAAAATTTATACTAAATAGATTCTGCTAATATAACATTATAGTAGCCATTATTTAAATCTAATGTTGAGAAGAATTTGGCTCCTCCCAATCTTAATAGAGTATCATCTATATGCATAAGTGGAAATTTATATGGCACTAGTTGCATGTTAACATGTTTTAATCTAATACAATATGAAAATCGTCAGGGTTATCTCTTTTAGGCACTACTAGCAAAGGCATGTTACACCTTGTGTCTGTCGGTAGCAGGTGCTATTATACCAGCAGCATTAAATTGAGCTATTTTTCTTTTTAGAGGGGCCATAGAGAAAATGTGGTATTCTGTACTGTTTTTGGTAGATATTTCATTTGTCATTAAAAGTAGGTTCTATGGGGAAGGGGGCATGGGCAGTGGGCACCAGTGATTTTTTTAACATCTTCAATAAGTATGACTTTATAATAAGATATTAATTTTTTTAATTTATTTCTGAAAAAGGCTGAAATATCGAGTGAATCTATTTGTAATCGATCATAAAATGTATCATGTACAGTGGGTTGTGGTGGTTCGATAGTAACAGTTGAAAGATTGGCTGTTCTATTTGTTAGACAGTCCCAATCTTTATTTATGTTCATCTTGAAATAAATAATGTCATTATTTATATCTTAATGTGTGTTATGTTCTCTTAAAAAATCCATGTCAATAATTACGCTAAATGATGGGCCAGTATTCATTTTAGCAACTTGCACATATTGTAAACAATTTCTATTTTTAATTGAAATATTTACTAACGTTCTGACAGCTTCTTTGGAAACCAGGGATGTCAAAATGGTTAAACCCATTACACAATCTATTTGTTTTGGGTTTATGCAATTTGCATTTATACTCATCTCCTGAATCTATAAGAGCATTAAATTCTTTTTTAAATATTTTAATTTTAATTATAGGCTTAGTTAGAAATTCCTTTAAGAATTTAACAGAAATTTCCTTAAAATTTTCATTATTAAAATTGTTATTATTTTGTAAATAATTTTTATTTTCCCCTTTATATTTACCACTGGAGATGTATCCTATGCCACCTGTAATTATTTTGGCTTTTCTGTTAATCCCGATAGGTTTGGAAAACTTTTTAGCTTTGGACAAGTTTTTATTTCTAAACAGCATTGTCCCGGTTTGGCATTTGTCTTATTTTTACTAGCTTTGTGTGATTGAGCAAAACACACCCTACATCACTTAACAACTCTACGTTGAGGTACAGTAAGTTTATTGGTTTTTTAGTTCCGCTTGTGATTGCGCCTCCCATCGTGGGTTTTTATTGATGGAAGGCGTTGGAGTTTAACGTCCCATCAGGAGGTTTATCGCTAACTTCTGGCGTTTTCAGTGCTTCTTTATTATGGCAATATTTTTTTATATGTCCATGGCCTTTGCAGTTCTCACAGATTTATAATAACGGGTCTCTGATGCATTATGATTGTATTTGGCATACGGCCATCATAATAATATTGATCATTCTCCAACCCTATATTGCTTAATGAATAATTTGTATCAGAATGGTTGATATTGGATTTGTTAGAAGAGGGAGAGGTATTTCCAGATTCATCAGCCTTTTTATATGTGGTTTGAGCTTGAGTTTTCGTTTTATTTTAATCTGGTTCTCCCAGTTCATAAAAATTTGGATTATTCTTTTCTAGCTCATCTGTGATTTTGACTAAATGAACACTTTAATTTATAAAACCCATGGCTTTATAATACCTTTCAAGTTGTAAACCATAATCCACTGCTTTGGAAAAAGTTTTGGGTTTAAATTTTAAAATATCAAGTTTTAGCGAAGAATGGGTCATACCTCTTTTCAGTTGTGTAACAATAGCTCTTCCCTCATTAATTGGGTCCACTGTGGACTAAATGCATTTGATGTTCCAATCAAACATTGCTGGTAAGCCCCTAATGATTCTCCAGCTAGCTGATTGCATGTTAAAACTAGTTTGAGACCTTCGTCTTCTTTGGGCGAGTGTGAAAATAATGTTTTAAATTGGTGTATTCTTTCATTAATTGAAATGCCCTTAAAGTTACCTAGACCTCTGTTGTATAATATTTTAGATTTAGCTGGTAATTTTGTTTCAATAACTTGTTTCATGATGTCAAAGGTCCAGCTTAAGACTTTTGCCAAACTAGTGAATGATGCTAGCCATCTATCACACTCAAAGATGTCAGCTGGGTCACCTGAAAAAGTCGGCAACATTGCTAGAATACTGTGACTTACCATTATTGCGTGTGATACTACAGTACTACTGAATTTTCCCTTACTACTGGTGTATCATTCTGAAATGTATTGATTTGACCTTCAGGTCTGGTTGCTATAATATTTTTATTTGGTTGAGTTTGGCTATTTAAATTTTGTAAAAGTGTATCCCCTTCATTTATGTTTGGATGGGGGTTCCCATCTAAGAAGAACAGCTCTTGGCTGTCATTATTGCATATATCATGTTCTGATAGGAGTTCCCTCACTTTATTACTAACCACTCCAATTCTTGGTTTTGCAATCTGATTTTTTTTTGTAAAGTATTGATTATTCTGTTATTATATTGGACAGAGGAGAAGGTTTCTTGATCAAGTATTTTATCAGTTATAAACTCAGTGGAATCTACAGTGGGAGCTATAATGGGATTTGATATATCAGTAGGGGAAAGGAGATGTGTATCTCTTTCAGTTTCCATGTTTTCAGAAATGGATGGTATGTCAGCTTTTGTGTTAGTCTTTAAAGTCCTGTTTGTTTTAAAAACTTTGCTAAAGGAATAAATGCAAACTACTGGTCTGTGTTTGGTTTTATCTGATAGCTTATTTAATTTTGTGAACAAAAGTATCGAAAGTTCTATCTACAAAATCATATTGAATGAAAAAAGTGAAAAGAAAACAAGCCTATTTTGAAGAATTTTGAAAGTTTTGAAAAAAAAATGCTTCTATTGTGAAGATTCTTTTTACTGTCTTAATGCGGACACCAAGACTTTTAGAATTCAGATTGCCAGTACCTATTATGAATTATATGAAATATAACGAAAAATTAAATTTTGATGACATTTTTCTTTGTATTATCATTAATATTCATCTCTTCTATAATCATTAAGGGGTTATTTTCTCTCTTCCAAAACTATAGGCATACGCAGTATGCAAGTTGATCATAACATATTTTTTACCATTATTTCTCAATTTAACATACATCTTTCTGTCATTTATATTTTTAATTTCTTCAATTCATAGGCTATAGACACACAGTTAATCCTAGTTTTCTTGAGATAGACCTATTCTCAAATATCTCATGGTTTTATATCTCTTAAAATATGTAAAAGAAAAATAACCAAACAAAAATAATATATTATCCAGAATTTAGCTATTTCAATAACGTTATCACCAAATTACTATCACCACTTATATTAGGACATTTGTCTGCATCAGCAATAGAACTTTTATTACTCTAAACTATTCTTACCTTGTTCACTTTGCCATCAACAGTTTCATTTTTTCCTTACTATTCATATTAGTACTATTCTTATTATTTATTTTTCTCTGACTACTCTCAAAACAATCATGTATGGCATAGGATCGTCAACTCTATCATGTCATTTTCACTATTCTCCATAAGCCTCTCATTCTTGTAATTACCCATAATCCTCATTATTTGATCAATCTTCTATCTTTTGCCAATTCCGAAAGTTCAAGTCATCATCTAGCCTTTCCATCATATTGTTACTAAATCTTGCCCCAGCTACAATGTCCAGCCTATCATCATCATTAAAATCTTTTCCCATTCATCAGAAAATTGTCTTCATTATTCCAACACTCTTCCATATCAAAGATATCATCATTTTCATCCTTCTGATCTAATTGTTTTCCCTCAACCACTTTAGCATAAAATAATTTCTCATCCCCTTTCTTGCATTCAACATGCTTGTCATAATAATACTGTAAACAATCATTACATTCCTTACTAGAACATTCTCAAGCTTTATCTCCAGGTTTTAGCATACTTAACAAATGGGATCCCTAAGCAACATTATAATAATAGTGCTAGGGTACCCATGTATATAAAATGCCGAACATATATTTCAGTTTTTCCAGACTTCAATATATACCTCTGGGAAAATAGAAGCTTACTTCTGATTCCCGTCCTGCCATGATTTCCAATACTTTGCCAGATATAGCCAATTTAAATATCTAATTATTCTCTATACAATGTTACTATAAGCCTTTAGGCATGTACACCGACTCAAGAGTTTTATTCCAATACTTTAAGGCTTTTCACAAGCTTTATCATTTTAATGGAATTATTACCTGTATCTAATATAGTTGTTTCNTAATTTCTGACCTTCTTTTTCAACTCAACTGATCATTTATCATCATATCCGTCATCTTAAACCGGAACTTGCTATTACAATTTGTTTTGTAATAACCAGATAACTTGAGTTACATATGAATGAATGTCAATATCTTTAAGCTACTAACATCATTTATTATTAGTCAAAATAATTGACACAAACAGATATAATTTATAAGAATTTTATTTTAATAATTAAAAATGGAATTTAAAAAAAAATATCTCAATAACTAATCCATTTTAAATGAAAGGTGGTAAAAGTTATGTTAGCTCTTAGTTTATCTTCTAGCAGACGGACCAATTTCTACCAGCTGTAAAGAAAACAAAAGAACAATTAAGGACATGAATATACAGAATAAATAATAACAATGATAATGATAATAAACTAATATGATATCCTGGAAGTGACGTCATTAGTATTTGCTTTTAACTTTTAGAATTTGCAAATAATATTTTTTTTCATTTTTAAACCAATAAAGCAGTGAAAAATTGGGGGAAAAATAGGGAGGGGGAGAGGGGAAACTGGGGGAGGGAGAAAATGAATTTTCATTAATTTGGATGGCTTGGGTTTTGCAATTTGAAGGGAAGGTGGGGAGGGGGGGCAAGAACATGGTTGTACAGGGAAAAAAGTAATTTCCATCATTTTTGACAGGCTTTAATCTAATATAATAATCTGCTTACCTTATCCCTTTGAGACACCAGAAGTGACGTCATTAGTATTTGCTTTTAACTTTTACAATCTTGAAATAAGATTTTTTCATTTTTAAACAAACAGGGGGAGGTGGATAAAAAAATGGAAGGGGGAGGAGCNATGGGGGTGGGGAAATGGGTGGAGAAGGAAAAAACGAATTTTAATCAATTTGGACAGTTTAGGTTTTACAATTTGAAGGGGAGTGGGTGGGAAAGTAAATGGGTGTACTGAAGAAAAAAGTAATTTCCATCATTTTTGACAGGCTTTAATCTATTATAATAATCTGCTTACTTTGTTCCTTTGAGAATCCGGAAGTGACGTCATTATTCTTTGGTTTTAACTTTTAGAAATTGCAAGTAAGATTTTTTCATTTTATACCAAGATGGGAAAATATGGGGGAAGGGTGAGGGAGGAGAAAGAAAAATGAGGGAGGAGATGGAGGAGGGAAAATGGGAGGAGGGGAAAATAGGAGGAGTGGGGGAAATGGGTGGAAGTGGGGAATAATGAATTTCTGTAAAATTTGGATGGTTTAGGTTATACAATTGAAGTGGGTAGGTGTATGTGTAAGGGGGAAAGTCATTTTTGATGGGCTTTAAGCTAGTAATAATAATAATAATAATAATAATAATAATAATAATAACGATGATGATGATGATGACAACAACGACAACAAAAACGGCAATGATGATGATAACGATGATGATGATAATGACGATGATAATGACTATGATAACGATGACGATAATGACTGATAATGATGATGATAATGATGACGATAATGACGATGATAATGACGATGATAATAACAATGATAATGACAATGATAATGACGATGATAATGATGACGATAATGATGATAATGACGACGATATAGATGACAATAATGATGATAATAACGATGATAATGATGACGATACTGACGACTAAAGACGACAATAATGATGATGATAATGACAATGATAATGACAACAAAAATGATGATGATAAGGAAGACAATAAGGACGACGATAAGTACGATAATGATGGCAATAATGATAATGATAATGATGACTATAATGATGATGATAATGATGACGGTAATGATGACTATAATGATGACGATAATGATGACGATAATGACGATAATGATGATGATAATGATGACGATAATGATGACGATAATGATGACGGTAATGATGACGACAATGATGACGATAATGATGATGATAATGATGAC
>PXIH01S0062403.1:0-10708 GCA_003024985.2 Euperipatoides rowelli
ACTTCTGAAAATGTGTGTGAGTACATTGAAAAATCATGCATCCTTACTAGGTGATTTTTGGTATAAATTTTTTTATAACTGGTAGCGCACTATCAAAGCATTAGTTAAATAATAGGGTTAAAATGCATTTGTGAATACCATAATGATAATTCAATCAATTCCATCTAAATTTAAAAGATTCAGTACTTAATTATTTGTGTAAAAATATTATTCATTATAAAAAATAGCAGGCTATATGTGTTAGCAATATAAACTAGTTTTTAAACCATTTTAATAATAATATGAAACTTACCATACATTAAACAGCATCCTTTTCAAGCACTTTATTAAAACAAATGCATAACCATAGCTTAGACCTCCCGTAACATAAGTCATCATAGACAACTATTAAAACTTAATACACAATTAAAAATATAAATATAATAAATGGGGAGAGGGGTAGAAGGGGATGGTAGTGGCAGAAGAAGGGGGGAGTGCAGAAGAAATGGGTGGGAGTATAGTTAAGTGGAAAAATGTGTATTATTATATTTTGCTTATTTTTATATTAAATGTTAATTATTTATAATATGTAATTTAATGGAATTTATTCTTTTTCTTTCTCTTCTTTTCCACTCCCACCTATTTCTTCTACCCTCTCCCAACTTCCTCACCCCATACACCCTTCTACATCCACCTCCTTTTTTATTATATTTAGATTTTAATTGTGTATTAATTTTTCATAGCTGGCCCTGATGACTGTTATGCAACATGAAAGATCTAGGCTATGGTTATGTATCTGTTTTAATAAAGTGTTTGAAAAGGGAAGCTGTTTTGTGCTGTATAGTGTATGGTAAGTTTCAGATCTATCACAAAAGGCACAGGAGAATTCTGACAATTCTCAATAATAATAATAATGGAGGAAAGGGCATAGTTTTTGATGACATAATACAGAAAGAGAATTTGAGTACTAATAAAAACCTAAAATTATTTAATTTTATTA
This sequence comes from Euperipatoides rowelli, assembly GCA_003024985.2. Taxonomy (NCBI): domain Eukaryota; kingdom Metazoa; phylum Onychophora; class Udeonychophora; order Euonychophora; family Peripatopsidae; genus Euperipatoides; species Euperipatoides rowelli. The sequence goes on from PXIH01S0062403.1 coordinate 980, forward strand.
AGAATTTAAAATTTTAAACATGAACATATAAGTAAGAATAATTTATTTAACTTAAAAACTTTAAAAATGCATTCATTAATGTTAACCCAAAGTTCCTTTTGATGAAGTTAATTGAACTGGGAACACAAAAATTGCATTATTTTGGGGAACTTCATCTTTTCTTCTAAATAGACTTCACATCCTTAAGATTAATAATATTGCAGTGAGTTCACATTCAGATCCGAAAGTGGGATTCCACAAGGAGCTACAATGAGCTCTTTACTGTTTCCTATTCTTATTAATGACTTTGCACAAAACTATAAATTTAGATTAAAGTTTACTGATGACTTAACAGTATCATGCCATTGACCTAATCAATTGGGAATATCTCCTCAAGATATAACCAATTCATTGGTTAGTCAAGTGAATAATTTAAATTTACCATTAAATTTTTCAAAAATGTGTCTTATTAATTCAGGACTTCCCTAAAAATAAAATACAACAAAATATTTTAATTAACAATGTTGATTTAAAATTTTTTAATTCTTTATCTATTTTAGGTATTATCCGATTTAAAATAGGATCTTCAAATAAAGGCTTTGATTTAAACAAACAAATTATTCACAGTTTTTAATGTTTACTTTTGTAATTGCGGGATGTCACCCCATCCATTATTACATGCATACAAAGTTTTCATAAGGCCAATTTTAAAATATTGTTCCTATATTTGAAACAGTTTTATACCCAAAAAATAAGAATTGTTAAAATACTAATGAAAAATTATGTAAATTATAATTTAACAATAGATACATTACAATTAGATTCCTTCAAACAAAGAAGAGTTAATACAATGTTACATTTCGCAAATAAATTTTTTAAACAAGTATCCTGAAATTTTGCCTTTATCATATTTTTCATCTTCTGGAATAAAAACTAGGAACACACAAAAATTGAATTTACCATTTATTAGAGCAAATAGATTTCTTAAATTACCATTGATTTCCATGTGAAAAATGTATAATGACAAATAATTTGCTTTTGATTAATTGTTAGGGAACGGTACGATTTTATCAGCTAAAATATATTAGGAAAAATCAAGATTTTTTTGCACAAATTAAAAGATTTAATTAAAATAAATCACTTACCTTAACCAAGGGCACTTCGTTGTCTATAGAATATGATCGTTTTAAAAAAAAAACATCTTCGTTAATAATCGTGTAAGCCATTATATCGCCATTTGTCGTAGATACCACCTGGTGTATTTTACTATAAATACGGAAGCTAATATCGGGGGAGCAGTTATTTTTAAATCACTTTTTATGGCAATAAAATTCCTAGATTTATGATGAAGGGAGGATCTATATATAATTTTAGGAATCTCAAGAAACTCCCACAAATCCTTCATCAAAAAACCTAGGGAATAAATAATGTTTAAAAATGAATCATTGAGATGCAACCCCAGGTCTTGTTAATAATTGCTCCCTCCTTTTTTCTACGTGACATTTGAGCAGATTCCTTCCGTTAGCTTATGTAAAATGGCTATTTTCATCACAAAACCAAGTATTAACGAGGATATTTTTTCTAAAACGATCATATTCTATAGACAACGAAGTGCCCTTGGCAAGGTAAGTGATTTATTTTAATTAAATCTTTTAATTTGCACAAAAAAAATCTTGATATTTCCTAATATATTTTTGCTGATAAAACTGTCCCGTCCCCAATTGTTATTATCTCATGTAAGGATAATAAATTATAATTTTGTAATTGTGATTCTTGTAACTCCTCCATATCCTTAGTGGCCAGGAGAATATAATAATTAGGCTACTGTATATTTAATATTATATTATATATTTTGATAAATAAACTAATACTTAAAATTCTAAAATATTTTTAATAGATGTTTTTCTAATTTTAAAATATTTAATGTCGGCCAACATGGTGTAGGCTAACCGCTAAATATTGTACCCCACATTTTATCGTGACTTTTATTTGAAGTACACAATTGAAACTACAGAAAAGTAACAATAATTATTATTGTTGTTTCAGTTCTGATCATATTGACGAGGAAAAATATGTATATCAAGGAAAACCTTGCTAAACGCAGCAAGGCGGCTTCTGTTTCTGCTCTTTAAAATTAAACTTGAGCAGCATTAAGTCACCTCACCAATTATGATTTCCTTAATCTATATACGCTAGCAAGATATTAAAAAAGAAAATATTACAAATACAGTATATGACCATTGCACCATTCCACAAACAAATTACCCAATAGCAAATGAATATCCTTCCTTGAGTTTTTTTTATTAATCATAAAACTGCAATTGTGGTTATAGAACAAATAAAATTATTATATACAGTATGTAAAATAGAACGATTTACAACAATCTATTGAAGAATATAACCAAAATTTTACAACATACATATGAGTCATACAACTAATGAATATATGAAAATTCTTTAAAACATTTGGTTTGAGTGGTATGGAAGTTAATGTATTGTATATACAACATAATAGAACAAAAAAACAAAAAACAATAGTGACTTACCTATCTATCTTTTGATGATCTTTGAAGACAGTGATTAAAGTAACACAGAATTCACACAATATTGTACGGCTACAGATCTTTAGAAAACTAATCAGACAAGAACTTGAATGTTTGACCTAAAATATAATAAAAACGTAGCAGAAATTAATAACTACCTTAAAAAATAATTTGATTTGGCTCTGAAATATGGAACTCACTAAGGTCAAAACATTGAAATAAAAAAAAAAATTAATGTAAATTTATATTATACTTGAAATCTCTATCAAGAGATATCATACTTTCTGAAAATCCATTTCTTGTTAGGACTACAAAATTTCAATGGGTTAATGAATTTGTGATGAAAAACAATAAAAATGAAGCCTAACACAGAATTTGAATATTTTTTTTTTTTGGTTTAAAGATCAAAGAACATTATGTGTTATTAATTTATTTTATTACTATATAACAACAGATTATAAATTCATTGCCTTAACATTAAAATGTGCATTTTTTGTTTTTGACTGAGATAAAAATAAATTATTTCAATCTAATGGTTCAGAAATTATATCTCATTCTTTAAAAAAAAATGAGGAATAAAAAAAATGAAATATTAACATTACTTTAAAAAAAATGTCTTAATACCTTTAATAAGTTCTAAAGATAATTTAGTCTGTGGGCATGCACTCTAATTTTTGAGTTAATGCTCTGACAAGCCACTTCTCCTAGATAACATTATTCCATTCAAAATAAATAACCTGATTAATTAAATGTTACAACAGAATGGAAGATTTTAAATGATTGATAAGGATCATTCATTAAAAGTTTTTAAGTGGCAAAGTAAGATGAAGTTATAACTAAAACATTAAACAGCAACTCGTACTTTCTTCTTTTTTTTTTTTTACAAGTTCAAATGTTCACATAAATATCCATTACAGGCAAGGAAAAAAAAAAAAAAACATGACAGATACCATCTCTCTCAAAAAAAAAAATGCATATAAACATAATAAAATATTCATGTTTTAAAACAAACTAAGGTAAATATTCTTGCCATCTCTTTCTTGAAAATTTCAAGTAATGATGAATAACATGATCAATGGAGAAGAAACGAATACAATATTTATTTCAACTATTTGATTAATCCCTTTGCTTTGATTTTGTGTCTTTTAAAACCAAAAAAAATTAAAAACTAAATAAAGTTTAAAAAATTGAATCCTTTGAACAATCTGGGCTTTGGAAGCCCATTTTGATTTTTAAAGTATTATTATTATTATTAGTGCGAGAAATATATATAAAGTCAAAAGATTCTGTTATACCAAAGGTAGAGATTTAAAATATGAATTTGAAAGGAGGTATTCATTGAGTCTAGATTTAAATTTACTGATCGATCCATCGTCAAACAATTCACCCAGCATCCCATTCCAAAAATTGTCTCTTCTATGATATATAGAGCAATTCATTCTGCTAGAAGAACGTTTTAAAATCTTAAGTTTAAAGCAGTGACCTCTTAAATGAGTAGATTCTGATACGGAGAACAATCCTTCAGTATTTTTATTAAGAACTATACATTTAAACATATAGATAATGTCACCACGCAAAATTTGTTGAGCCGGGGTATAAATCGGATTTACTTTTTGTATTCTCATCTCATAGAGAAGTGACCAACAGCATAGAAGTTGTTTGGTCAGAAGTCGAAATCAGCGTTCCAGTTTTTCTATATCTACCATTCAAATGTATATATCATTTACGACAATCTACATAATTTGATTTCATTTTACATATTTCTATAACCAGAGAATACTGAGAAAAAAACATTAAGTAAACCATACAATGATTTTGCAATTTCTTTAAAGAAAATCTAAGCCACTAAAGTTACTAAACCCTTCCACTCATGAAAAAAAATACGAATGACTATAATTTACTTCATAATGGTTAGATTTTATTTTACCAAACTCCACGACCATCCTCAATCCCTCCCATCCACAGCATCTTAACTTGTATATTTTTTTTAACTCAGCATGGTTTTAATTTATCATTCTTAAATATGACTACAATATATTGTGCCCACCCCATTTCAAACATAAATCATGTTTTGATAACATTGCATGATTATAATTTACTACTGAATCTCTTATCTTCATCCAGCCTAATCACATACTTTAATTCTAACTTTGGTATGACCATAATTTACTTCAATGTTTAAATGATTTACTGAAACATACTATGATATCCTTACACACTGTTGTGGGGTCAACTACATACAGACACAGTATACTACATATGATTACTTAAAAGCATTTTATACAATTTATAGCTATTAAAAGCTGACATCAAAGACAAACCCAAAGAAACAGTAATTAAAAGACTGATAGCAGCCAATCAATAACACTTCATCAGCTGGATTTGATCAAAGATAGGAAAAGTGGAGGACATTTTTGATCCTAGAAACTGAATCACTGCTCACTATCAGTCACGTCTCCCAATCCAACATTTTACATCTGAATGGCGATCAACTAGACCGTAACTCGAAAACCAGAAGGCTCCTAATCCCATCTGTATTACTACCGTACATTTTATCATATTCATTAGTATGCTTCTAGAACTCTTAATATTCATCAGGAAATAAACTTGAACTATCCAAGTTAATATGAATAAATGATGAACTATCACATAATATAAATTAATGATTATCATTAATATAAATAAATTTACAATTATCCGTACTTGCAATCTAGATGAGCTAGTTTATCCTTATCTTAAAAATAATATTGGTCCAAAATAAACAGCTACCAGCACCCATAAAGGCACTATAAAACTGGATTAGGATTCTGGCAGCATTAGACATGAGGATCTCATATACAATTACTCCTTATCTTTTGATGTGAGTTTTAAACAGGATTTCTGTGATTAGTTACATTTCGGAGAAAGTAACTTATATTTGTAACTAGTTACTTTCAAAAGATAACTTTTATCTTAACTAGTTATATTTTACTGATAGTAATTTATATTTGTAACTAGTTACTTTTTATGGTAACAAGTTACATTTTAGAGAAAGTAATTTGTATTTGTAACTAGTTCATTTTAAAAAATAACTTTTATTATAACTAGTTATATTTTAAAGAAAGTAACTTAAACTTGTAACTAGTTAGTTTAAAAAGTAACTTTTATGGTAATTAGATATATTTTATATAAAATAACTTGCGTAACTAGTTACTTTTAAAAGTAACTTTTATATCAACTAGTTACATTTTAGATAGTAACCTGTATTTGTAACTAGTTACTTTTAAAAAGTCATTTATATAGTCACAGCTATTTTTAGAGAAGGGGGCATTTCTTTAATGTTCCATAGTCTGGCATATCATTAATTTGGTAATGCCGAGATCCCTTGGGTGCAGGATTTTCAGATTTTTACTGAATTCTTATTAAAACCTTAAATCCTCTAGAGAAACTGTAGGTTTTAAATTTTTTAGGATGTCAACATTTTATAATACTAAAACAACCAAACTAAATACTTACTAAGGATTCAGTAAGGCCACCGACACTCACAGCAAGGCCCAGAATGACACTATACATGTAACAGGGCAAGGATAAGAGCTGAATAAATCGAGGAAAGGTTTCATTGGGTGCACTCCAAATAATTGTGTCACACTCATTCCTGTGGATTGAAATAAAATAAATAATACAATGATTGTTTTGATATTATTTTTAAGTTGAACTCAATTACTTTAATTATTATAAGCTGATTATTTTTTTTAAAAAACAAAAAATCAAATAATTTTATAGAAATCAACAAATATTACTTACAAAATTAAATTGAAAAATATTGATTTATTTTTAATTGTCTTCAGTAGTCAGGATAAAATAAGTTTTTTTTTTTTTTCAATATACAGTATATTTAAAATAAAAAAGACACGATCCCTATCTTTTTCAAAACCACCATACAGTATTATATTCTGAATATGTTTTACATAATTTTTTATACTAATGTAATGATATTATGCTCATGCCTCTTTTGTTCTCAAGGGGCTGGCCTGCAGTCATAGCCTAGACCAGGGGTCTGCAACCTGCAGCTCCAGAGCCTCATGCCACTCCAGAGCCGCATGCCGCTCCAGAACCGCATGCTGCTCTTTCAGCAAATTTTGTGGCTCTTTGGAAATTGGCAGGTTTTTATTTTAATATATAAATTTCAAAAATGAACAAGTTTAATCAAAATGTTTTTTTTTTGTGTGTATGTGTGAAAGCCTTTTTTTATTCAGCTCAGAACGCCCGCCTCATGCCTGTACTATACATGTGCTGTACTGTTGTTTGGTGCGAGTTGCCCGGCACAGCTCATGCGAGGAGGTTACTTGATATCATTTAAGTTCTGAGGCTCTTCAATTTTTCAGTTTTTTCATTTTTTTGGCAGATTTAGCTCTTTGTCACTGAAAAGTTGCTGATCCCTGGCCTAGACAAAGCCAAGTTATCCTGCTCATACTGTGTGTGTATACATTATTTATTTATTTATTAAGTAAGGCCTTGTAAGAAAGCTTTTCGGCCCAAAAAAAAAAAAAATCAAGTATAGACAAACAGAAACAAGAAATCGTAGAAAAATACATAGATTCATTATCAAAATAAGAACAAGTAGATTACTCCAAGAACTATACCATTTGCAGAAATTCCTCATGACCTAGTAATACAATATCCAAAGCTTTCTTGAAAGAACTCATAGAACAACCATCAAATATTTCACTGGGTAGAGAATTACACACTCCCACTATCTATTACTAAAAAATTTTAATCTAATGGTAGTATTTGAAAAACAATTATTTTATACTTGTGCCCTCTGGTGAACTATTCTCTCCCCATTACAAACAAGTTTCTTGCATTTCTTTCTAAAACAATCAATTTGTAAGTAAACAATAAGTCTCCCCTATAAAGCCTTTGTTGTGGAGTAAAAATATTAAATTTCCTGAGATTAAAAAGTCTAGATTCATAAGGTAGATTAACAAAGTGAAAAATCTTTTTTAGTATATTTTCTAAAATGGAGATTCAATTTATCCACATCGCCTTTATTTTTGATGTAATAAATAAGGTGACAATAGTCAATCACACCTTGAATGTAAGTTTTATAAATTGAAGAGAACAATGTAACAGTGACATGAGTAAACAAATAAAAAGTATAAGCAAATACTTGAGAAATACGTTTAACCAGGTTACCGGTATGCAAATTAAAAATAAGGCGTCGGTCAAAGGTAATACCCAAGTCTTTGAATTGATCCACTTCTCTCACAACTTTACCACAAATAGATATGTCAATATCCATTTGCTTTCCAAGTTTTATATAAACAGTTTTATCATGATTAATTACTAAGCCATTCTCACTAAACCATTTACTCAAAATATTAAGGTCATCTTGCAGGTAATTAACATCAGTAAAATATTGTATAACACTAATAATTTTCATGTAGTCAGCATAACTGACAACCTTGGAAAGAGTTAAATGAGGAAAATCAGATATTAAAATATTAAACAAGGTAGGGGCTAAAATGGTTCCCTGAGGAAGACCCTTCAAACAAGAAAATCGTTGGGATAAAACATCATTAATAGACACATAATATCTGTCAATCAGAAAATAATATATCCACTTTGTCAAGTCAATATCAAAACCCAGTCTAAGCATTTTAGAACAAAGATAAGTGGGGCAAACATTGTCGAAAGCCTTTGACAAGTCTAGAAACAAATTAACAACTGTGAAACCACTATCAATCATTTCAGTCCAATACTTCACAGAATATAATAAGTTATCCACACAGCCAAGACTTTTCTGAAATCAAATTGCCCATCTGACAATATCCTTAAGCTTTCCATTTGAAACAGTAAATGTTTAAGAATTATCTTTTGGTTATTTTACTAAAATTATTAGTCAAAGAGATGGGGCGATAATTTTCCAGATTATCCATATTCCCCTTTTTATGCTTAGGAATTGTATAAGAGTTTTTCCATTCTAAAGGGATGTAACATTGAGACAATGAAAAATTAATTATCTCAAAAATATAAAGTATAAAAAAACTAGATGTGTTTTGAGAAACCCATATGAGATTGAATCCGACCTCTGGTACTAGAGTTTTTAACAGATTCAACTGCGCTAATAAAGTCTCCCATCTCAACTGAAAGATTAGATTGTATGTTTGAAAATTTATCTTTCAAAAAATATTTGAGCTTAGGATCCAAAGGAGAATGACCATCTTTATCAGATGTAAAAAATTGTCAAAAAGGTTAGCTATTAATTTTTGGTTAAAATAAGTGATTTGACCATATTTTATTTTAAAATCTTTAACATCATATTTAGGTTTATTATTACTAAAGTATTTGTAAAGACATTTATAGTCCCTTTTTATGTTTTCTGCTATAAGATTAGATTATACAATTTTGGATTCTTTTATGGAAAAAGTAACTTGATTTCTAATTAGTTTATATGAAGTATAGTCATCCCCCCCCCCATTTAGATTTATTATAAACCTCAAATGATTGTTTCTTTTGTTGTTTCAATTGTAAGATATTATCAGATAGCCAACCCGTCTGAGTACTAGTTTTATTAACTCAGCATACAAAGCACAAAAGATTTCCCACTATCATAAACCATTCCTGTATCAAATTCATTCAAATTTACAAAAATCAGTTGTGTATCTATTTCTCTTATAGTTTTAACATAAAATTGATTTTTACTTTTTCCAACAACTGTCATAAGATCAATTTCTATAGTTATATGCTCACTTTTACCCAGAGGCATAAGAGAAATAATATTCATAATTAATTAAGGATCATTGACAAATAGAAGATCCAGACAAGAAGAAGATTGGTGTCTAAACTTAGTATCAAATTTTATCATTTGAGTCAAACCATGATAAATTACAAGATCAATGAGTAATTGCTCATCAAAACCACCATTAGAGGTAAAATTATACCAGTTAATAGTTGGGGTATTAAAGTCGCCTATAAGTACAAAATATTTAACTTTCTTGGAATTAAAATATATCAAAGCATTGCCAATATTTTTAATAGCTAAATTGTAATAGTCATTTGGATAATTAGGGGTTGTGTATATAACACCAAGTAACAAAGAATAAGTGCCCAAGGAAATCAATATCCATACTGATTCAGATTGATCCTCTAAATCTTTTATCACATTGTATGAACAAGAAGAATGCAGATAAACAAGTAACCCACCGCCACCTACACATATTGTATA
>PXIH01S0062442.1:2027-12376 GCA_003024985.2 Euperipatoides rowelli
TATGGAAAAGAGCTAACCAGAGTTCTCCACATGAAGACACAAAACCACAGATGGAGTTTAGTGGAAGTAAAGTATGAGATTAAATGGTTTGATGGCCGATCATGTCCTCATTTCATAGAAATAAAAAATATTGAAGACACTAATGAGAGTGAAGAAGATACAAACAGTAGTGAAAGTGACCTATATACTGATGAAGATGAGTGATGGAAAACTTGTTACGAATAATTGCCTTCAAAATTTCATACATTTTAAAAACATGCAACAAAAAAAAAAACAGGTGATACCATCATCAAATAATTGTCATTTCCACTCTTAAATTTTATCATATAACAAACTTATTGGTATCATTTGGAGGCTCTTGAAATAATCTACATTTTTATTTGAAGATATTTTTTATATTTGTATTAGTTCAAAAGTTATTTCATGATTAATATCCAACCGTGATAAATGAAAATAGATTTTTTACAGTATAACATGTAATAAATAAAAAATTATTACAGATAGAGAAAAGTAATATTAATATAAAATATTTATCATAGTTTTCTGGGTAATTTGGAAAAAAAAAAGTCTCAGCTAGCTCAAACTTATGAGGAGTTACAGTCATAAAAACACTAATATAGCGGGACTATCTGGTGGCCATCTTGATGATGTCATATTATAGCTCTCCACCACCAGTTTTTTTTTTAAGAATGACATATTTGTACTTCATACCTTTATCATGCAATTTCTGCACATCCTCATAAAATTATTCTACTTCTTCATTAGAATGTCTTGAAGTTGGTACACATACTTTAATTATCTGATCTCATATATCTTAGTTAACTTGATTACCAGCTTGGCTACTCTATCAGACACACTTTCTAGCTCTACAATACTATTCTTTAATATCTTGTAGATAGAAGAAATGTCCACTCTTGAGTTCTATTTGTCCTTCACCTTTGGACCTATAATTCCACTTAGTCCTACAATGTCCCACTTGATGTTGCACAGTTCTTCATCCATCTCTTTTAACTTTGCTTCAATTGAAAGAGTTAGGCAATTATACAAACATGTGGTTAGCATTGTGTGACAGCCTAAACTCATCTCGGGAATATTAGCACCCCCTGCCACCATACAATCCTGAGCCCTGTCTAAAACAGGGTCAGTCAGGCTTCCAGGGAATAGGGGCCAATTATTTAGTTATCCTTTCAGGGTTTATCTGGGGGAGAGGATTACAGATCTCACCATGCTGACTAGATGTTTTGGTGAGTAACACAGTTTTAAGTTGTGGAGCTAGCCTCAGGTGATCCAACACCTAACCTTGCAAGGCTGTAAGAGACATCATAGATTGTCATTGGTTTGTCTCTGACTGCTACCCCTATTTCTAGGGCACATGCCATTATCCACAACCTGTAAGACATCATTATTTGATATCCAATAAATCATGGCTAATTTTGTTGTAATCTTATTAGCATGATTTTTTGTTGTTGTTGTTCTACAGATTTATTTCTCATTTAGTCTTAGTCACTATGTATTTAAAACCTCCAAAATATGATAATAAATAACCAGATATTCTAAAATCTTAGGAAATTTGGAAAATATTAGTTCAGTATGTTTTGAAATTTTTCTTTATATGTTATTTTAAATTTATACCACTGCATGCCCTTCTCTTGCAAATTTAATTTATATATGCGTTTACTATTTTCTTTTATATCAATCTTTTTAAATGCCTTCAGTTTTCTTTTATTTTGATTTTCACAGCAGGAAGCACTGTATTCTCTCCATCCTAGAGTCCACCCCTAATTTATCAAAAAAAAAAAAAAAAAACTATCAACTATACTATAATCCTCTTGGCAGATTCCAACAATTTTATGTCTCATAGCATCACAAATAATTCAAATCAGAAAGGGTTAAATAGGATAATAGCCCTATTTAAATAGGCTTGTCCTTTTTAGGATGTAGATTGACTTAACGTTGAGAAAATGACGGATTAGATAAAACATCACCTTACTCACTAGATTTTACTGGCGTTAATTTTTATAATTTTCTTCAGTTTTAAAGAAACTATAATTTAATCGGATCAAATTATTGTAAAATATTCATTGAATAATTGATTATATGTGTAATGTCACACGTTATCTATATCTCTAATTACATTTTAATCAAGTTTTCGCTTCTATTAATTATTCAATTTGAAATTAAAATTATCATTGTATAAAATGTTAATTTACTATCATTTCCTAATTATAAAAAGATTACAAATCTTGCAATCNATTTTCTTCTTTATATATTCATTAATATCTAATATTATGTATGCATAATTATATCATTCAAATATTATCCTTCTAAAAAATAATTATTTCAACAAATTAATCACCATGTTCTTACAAAAATAAAAAAAAATATAATTTAGGATATTTTTTCAAAATTATTTTTTACGAAATCATTTTTAATCAGGAAGATGTAAATACAGTATATTCTAGTTGTATGAATTTATTTTTTAAAAAAACTAGGATATTACAAGACTGTCATGATCAAGGGCATCTAGGGGTAGGGTGGATGGTCAAGGGGGTATTAGTTTTTTTCACCTATTTTCCCATCCTGTAAAAAAAGTGACAGCTTTTATAAAAAAAGAAAAATGTTGGTTTTACATGTGAAAATCACTTGATGTGTTTATGGAAAAAAACGCTGGCACAAAATAAAAAAAAGAAGCTCATCTAAACGGGCACTTAACCAAAAAAAAAAAAATATTAAAAGCTTATCAAAACAAATTTGACCTCACCCCATTCTAAATTTTGTTCTGTGGACATGGTTAATATTGACCATAAAGGTAGAAAGTTTATTAGTGCTTAAAAATATAAGCACTATAAGTGATTTTCTCCATGTTTTAATTTACTATTTCTCAAAGACAATTTAATCATCCATCGCCCAAATAATATAAATTAATTAAGTTTCAAGTAAGTTTAAGGCACTTGTAATCAATACAATATAGAGATCAATACAGATATCTTTGCTGATTATTACTAATATTAGTTAAAATAATAGTATAACATTCTTGTTTACTTTATGTTATTTAAACCTGACTATTTAAAGTGGCCAGTGAATTTGTGTGGTATTGCTAAGTGCCCATAGATTTAACAGGATCAGTCACATGACAAAATTTAATTAGAATCACATGTTGCAATACATATTTTGTTTAAAAATATAGAAATACAAATGCAACAAAAGTCAACAAACTAGGCAAAAATTTCATTGACTAAACATTAATTTTTGAACATTACTTTTATTTCTATTTTTTAAGAAAAAAAATTTATAACAGTAGCCTATGTAATTTACTTAAATTTAGTACGAATTTCACCTTGCAACATTATGGTTATTTATTTATTTATTTATTTATTTGTTTGTTTGTTTGTTTGTTTGTTTGTTGTTAGTTTGTTAGTTCGTTCGTTGTTCATTTGTTTATTTATTTATTTGTTTATTTGTTTGTTTGTTTGTTGATTGTTCGTTCTTCGTTCATTCGTTTAATTATTTATTTATTTATTTGTTTATTTATTTGTTTGTTTGTTTGCTAGTTGTTTGTTTGGTTTTGTTCGTTTATTTATTTATTTATTTATTTATGTACTCATTTATTTGTTACTCATTTATTTATTTATTTATTTATTATTTGTTTCATTTTGTTTATTCGGTGTTTGTTTTTTATGTATATTTATGTATTATTTGTGCATGTATATATTTCCTGTATTTATTTTTATTTACGTATTTAATTGTGTATGTATTTATTTATACATTTATTTATGTATGTATTTGCTTATTTACTGTATGTCTACATTCGTTTATTTATTTATTCCATCAATTAATCATTTGGTATTTATTTATTCATTTATATTTCATTCATTCAATTATTTATTTGTGTTGTTACCAATCGTCACATTAAATTATCAGCTTAAACAATTAAATAATTAAAAGTATTCTATCTATTTTCTATGCAATGTATGCATAAAAAATTGTTTGAGGGGTAACCTCCATTGGATTTCAAATGTCTAACAATTACTTTCTTATTAGTGAATTTAATGTTTCTTATTTATTTAAATTTTTTAAATTTTAAATGCAAGAATTATACTCAAAGTGTTATAAAGTACTCTTTTTAAAGAAAGAACGCGACAGAATTTTGTATTTTAATTAAATTCAAACAGTTTAAATGTTTAAATGAGACTTATCAATCTATCATTTTGAGTTAAAATGAAAAAAAAAAATTAAATATCTGATTATGTCTTCATGAAAGAGAACATTCATGACTTTTTTACTTATAATGAGACACTTTAAATGTATCTTTTAAGAATACAAATTTTAGCAGCAGTAATGGCTAATTTTGATTTCTTAAAGATACATTTTAAATGCACATCTTCGAATTAATAAAAGAAAAGTGCCTGTGACAGCCACAACTCATTGCAACAAATCTATTAGATGCTTGAAATTTTGACAAAGTGTTTTTGATGATTGTCCTGTCTGCATTGCCAAGTTTCAAGTCAAAATTTCTTAAGGAGACCGATTTAGGTGATAAAATCTTATCAGTATTAGTCCCATTGGAATTACATTATTATAGACTATTGAAAGTATGGCAATGCAGAAATTGAGGTTAGTTACAAATTGCAATTCCCTTAAGAAATGTTTAAACATTTTATGCAATGAAAATAAAGAAATAGTTATAATATACTAGACAATTTAATGTATAAATTTCAAAGGGGAAGTAGCATAATGGTGTCTTTGGGGGAGGGTAAATGTTAGACCCATATAATGTTTCAAATGTGAAGGAGATGAAGAGGATGGTGCTTACACAAAAGGTCAATGGGATTTATTCTGGGTTAGTGTCTTAATGATGAGATCCAGTAAAATAGAATGCCTGGATGATCTTGGCAATAATACAGGGTGTTCGGTAAGTCCCTATGCACTTTTCTGATAATATATTTTGTTTCAGATTTGTGTCAGAAAGTCACTGGTCATTTTCATCATTGTTTAAAATCATTTGTGTTTACATCCTTTATTCTATATTGAAACCTGTGTGTTAATAAATATACATAAGTGCACAGACAGTGACTTTCCCTGTGTGAATAAACATACATGTGCACAGTTACTTTTCAAACCCTCAGTATTTATTATTGATGCTAGTAAATCATTGTTATGTCTTTAGATAACAAAGGAAAAATATGCAAACATTAGAATTACAACAACTTAGATTACTAATTTAATAACTATTAGGAAAACAACAAAGCAGAAATAATCTACTATAATAATAAAACTAGTCTATACTATATTATGCTGTATAGTATAATAGAATTGAGTTCTAAAAGTTATCAATAATAGGTAAATTAATTATTGATTTATCTTATGTATATCTAATACATAAATATTACAATATAATATTCTTAGTGGCTGAGTACTGGATGATCTTGTAAATCCCTTATATGGTCATTATTTCAAAGTACTCTTGGTATTACCATCTCTTCTCTTGGTATATTATGTAGGAGTGTTGTTGTAATGAATATTTGATTTCAGACAGCCATCCTGTTTTCTGTCCATATTGCTGGCAGATGGGAAGGTTGGATTTGATTTAAATATATTTTTGACTCTCTACCGTCTGTATAGTGCAATACATCATTTCCCAAACTTTTACAAGTGAGGACCGGTGTTTGCAAAAATTTTCTTCCTTAGCCATTCCAAAAGTTTTGATGAGCTTTTTTTTTTTTGTTTTTTTAATTGTCAAAACATTTTATTTGATAATCTTTTTTTTTAATATATAGTCCTAACATTTTATTTTTTTATTTACCAATTGTGCCAAACATCATATTATCAACTAGTAATCAATCAATCATATTATTTGGTATTGATTAATATCAATAAATTTAAATTAAAGATAAATATTTAATAAATAAATAAATAAAATTTATTTAACATTTTATCTGTTTAATTTAATACTTAAAGTAATACAGTATGTTAGATTTCCATGCATAAATTAAAAATCACTAATAATTATATTTTTAATGAGTAGGGTGATGCTGTTTCCCCTCAAATAGTGAACTCTAAATCTGGGGAAAAGATGTAAACTTGATCCTTAATTTTGACTCAACATTATTAATAATATTATTGGTGGGGTAGGAAGTGGAGGAGGAAAAAAGAATAATGATGTCTTGCTGCTGATTGCTAATTAGAGAAATCAAATTAGTATTGTTAGCAGGAAATATTTTTTTAAAAGTATTATTTAGTTTCTGCTGTCTTCTGCTGGATATAAATAAAGAAAATTAAAAAACAGGAACATAAATTGAAAATGTCTAATAATAGTTTTTATTAGAAACCTATATTAATAAAAAATAATGCTGGTACAAAGTCCTAGGGATGACATATGTCATTCCAGCTATAATTTACTAAAAACTATTTCAAGGAATAAAATAATACTCTTTCAGATGATGCCTGCCAAGCCCAAGGAATAAGACAACTAACTAAAGATACATTCAATTTTATTCTCTTTTGTTTTCACACATTTACAGTATATAAATTAAAACTATTATCTTTGATAAGTACATGAATAGATTTGCAATGATCTTACATGTGAAAAGTGTTCAGAAAGATCATTATAACATAAAATCTATTTCGATAATATTGTTTTGTAAATAAACCTTAGTTAGATTAAAGTTTAACCATTAGATGACACATTTAACTGCAATATTTGTTATTCAATAATGTTTAAACAAAAAAAAAATGGATTCTACTAGAATTAATTTAGTAACATATTTTGTTAATAAAATAGCAAATAATAAAGTTTTTGTAAAAAGTCATAATATATTAAGTTGTTAACTAAAAATTTTAACATTAAAGTTTATGAAAACATATTTTGTTAATAAAATAACACATAGTAAATATTTTATGTTAAAATTTATTTATTCATACTTAAGTTGTTCTTTCCAAGGCCCGGTATTGGTCCATGGACCACTCTTAAGGAAACTCTGGTGTAATACAATTGAGTTCTAAAAGTTATTGATAATTAGGTAATTTGATTATGGGATTTCTCTTGTGTATATCCAATACAGATAGTACAATATACTTTTCTTATGGCTGAGTACTAGATGGTCTTGTGGTTCCCTTATATGGTCACTATGTCAAAGTACTCTTGGTATGGCCATCTTTTCTCTTGGTATATTATGTAGGGTTGTTACTATAGTTGATATTTGGATTTCATCCAGTATTTCTGTCAACATTAATGGCAGATGTGAAGGTTGAGTTTGATTGAAATGTTATTTCAACTCTCAACTGTTTGGAAATAAAGTATATAGGTGACAGGTCCAAGTAAATATTTCAGTATTCTTAAATTTGTATATCCTGACTATTTTGGATTTATAATGTAATGGATTGAGTCTTTTGAGTTTATTATGAAGTTGATGTCTTAAGAATAATTTAGCAGGTGTTGATTTCATTCTAGAATGTAAAGTACTTCTATAATATAAAAATCAGTTTGTTTATTTTTATTTCCAAAGGGGGTTTGTTCTTTGTGTTCAATTTATTTAAGAAGTTTTTTTTTTGTGTGTGTGATTTTTGACAAAACATTCTGCTTGTCCATTTGTGAATGGGTGGTAAGGTGGTGATTTTGTATGTTTAATTCCTCTCATTTTACAAAATGTTTCAAAAGTATTGGAGGTAAATTGTGACACAGAAGCTAATGTTGGAATTTCCTTATTACCATTAAAAATTCTATTAAGTGGTTTGTGGTCTGTAGGTAAAGTAAATTTATGGCTGAATATGAAATGGTGGAACTTCTTGACTGCGAATATAATTGTTAGTCCTTCTTTGTGAATAATTTTGTTCCAAAATTGTAAGTAATCTGAATGAAAAATAATTCTTTTTTTTTTAATTCTTCAGGTAGCCTTTGTGATAACAAGGCTCATATTCCCCATGGAGAAACATCAGATGTGTCTATGAGTGGAAAATTTGGATTGAAATGAGTCAAAATATTGTTTGAGCTTACTGTGTGTTTTTTTTTTATAAACCAAACTTTTTAGAGGTATTATTATCCCAAGACAATGGTGTATTTTTGCATAGTATTTATTTAGGTGTGCTTGCTAAATCAGGGATACATTTTCTGCAATATCCAATTAATTGAAGAAATGATCTTTGTTGGTTGGCATTTTGTGGTATGGGTGCTTTTGTGATTGCTTCTATTTTAGAAGGAGAAGGGTATATGCCTTCTGAATCTTTGACATGTCCCAAATTTTCTACTTTATTTTTAGGGAATTCACATTTTCAAATTTAAATTTATAACTATGTTCTGTAAGGTTTTAAAGACTATGTTTGAATCTTTCAGGTATATGTCAGATTCGGTACTTGTTACTAGTATGTCATCCAGTAACAGAAAACATTTACAATATTATTTTATTCTTGAATGTATGATATCCATAATTCCTTAAAAAATGGTTGGAGCTGAAGAAATTCCAAAGGGAAGATGGGTGACATTAAATAATTCCTTTTAAGTATTTATTGGCTGAATGTGCATCCATGGGTACTTAATGATATGTGTGTGATAGCCTAAGTCTAATTTTGTAAATATTTTCTCTCCTGGTAAGTTTAAGAGCATATCATTGATAATTGGCCAAGGGTAATGATCAGTTATTAAATTCTGATTTAGACTTTTTAATCACCACATATACTTAATGTACCATTTTTTCCTACAAAAAAACTATTCTTGTTACAATTATAAAATTGATCAAACTCCACAGATTCAATATCTAGTGCATTTTGATTACTAGAGCTGACAAAAATACAAGTAGCTTATCTCTAATACCATCATCATTTCCAAAACATTGACCATTCTTATCATGAAAATTATAAAATTCACTCTCAATTTGCCTTTTTTTAAAAAAATCAAACATAAAACTCTTTTCTGGCAATTTTCTGAGTTTCCACATTCATTTTAAATTTATGCTAAATAACTTTTTGTTTAATCAAATTCAATCTAAAAATCTTCTTATTATTATTGTAAATATCACAATTAAAACCACCCCCTTCTCTAAATTATCATCATTAATTTTCTGTAACTCTCAATCTGATCATCAATCAACTTTCTGTTATCGAGCGATTCATTTACATTACATCATACACCTTTCTCTTCAGTGTCATACACAAGGGAAAATCCTTCATTTTATTTATATATAAATATATATATCAACAAACATTTTAATATCCCTACTAATATCGACCATTTTTTTTCAGTTATCATACCACTCTGCACAATAGTATATTTAAAATGACAATTTTTGGACACTCATCAGCCAATCTGAGTAATTATGACATGATCATCAAATGATCTGTGAAATTGACTGCCTTTAACGGCATTATTATGTCCAAACATATGGACTTATGAACTAATAAACGATCAATTCTATAATTACCTCTAGAACTAAAATGTGTGTTGCGACATTTCTCTCTTTTATAGCAAGCAAAATCAACCAGCTGCAATCTATCACTAAATCTTTTTAACACACCTTCCTGTGAAACATTGCTAATGTTTGTATCCCCCATGATTATATTGTTCTCTGAAAATGTAATGATCCTATTCAATTCATCATAAAATTGCTTTTTTTTCCACATAAACATTTGTGGCATAAACAAAATAAATATAGACTGGAACATTTCAATTCACTATGTTCACTTTCAGAACTCTCAAGTTTATAATCTGCACTTGAGCTTTGAAAAATTGAAAAAAAAAATGCTTTCTTGCAAGTATCATCATGCCAATAGATTTCCTAATATTTCTGTTTTCCACAATCACAAACTTATTACTTATCTGTTTCCAGTTAACAATTTGATGCCTAATTATATGCCTCTCAGAAATACAAATAATATTCACACTTACTGTTTTAATAAAATAAAAAAACAAAGAATGCTTTAATTTTCCACCAATGCACCTTACATTGATGTAAGCGAACAAAAAGTTATATTTTTTTTATCTGCCATCAAAATCACTTATTGTTTTCTGTTTTATGTTTCTCAATCACAATGACTTTTCTATTGATTTCCAGTGTAGTCTCATCTTTAGATTCATTAATATTGCTTTCCTTTCTTTTCAATTTGCAAATTTTATCTTCCAAACATTTTCTATTTTGTTGACTTACTTGTTCATGTAACTCTTCTATCATTTGATGTTTTCTTGTTCTTTCCATCCCATCATCAGAATCAGAATTAATATCAAACATATCAATTGATGAAACCTCCAATTTTTCTTAACCTTTGTGTGACTGGGAAGGTACCCAGGTAACTTTTGTATTTTTTTAAGGTTTTTTTTTATTGTTTTTAAAGTCATTGCTGTCTGTTGTTTTGTGAATTCT
>PXIH01S0062586.1:0-10065 GCA_003024985.2 Euperipatoides rowelli
ATACTAATCGATTATTGCCTCTTGATTAATCGAGAAGTCCAATTTCAATAATCGCCCAAGCCTATTCACCAAATTGCATTATGGTAAAAACAATATGTTTTATAATAAATTTATGATTAAATTGTTTGATACATTCAGAAGTAACTACTAGCATTAGTGTGCAGAAGTCAACATGGATAGATCATTTTTTTGAATCTCATGATTTTTTTATTTAAATCTAATAACTTTCTGCCTAAAAATCATAAATCTTGTATTGGTTGCTTTACTAAAGTGATTTCAGAATTAGTTATTTGGTGGTAAGATTGACTCACATTTCAGTGATTAACTTAATTTACTTTATGCAGCGTGCACATGGGATTTTAATGAATGGCTATGCAATAACACAAAAGGAAATTTAGATTAAAAAAAGACCAAGAAGAATTTCATAAATTCCTTATAAGATTTCTCTACAAGGTCAAAATTTTGGATGGCTTCTAATTACAGAAGCTAGCCTATCCGTTACAACTGTATGGAAATTGGTCATATTTCTAAAATGTGTGCTAATAAATGGTGCAGATCATGTAAATCCTTTCATCTTACTCCTTGTGATCAAACTACATATAGCCTTACATTGTCTACACAAAAAGAAGACAAAATCATTAATAATCCTGAAAAATCTTTATCTTACATTCTAAAATTCCTTCTGAAAGTGTTCAACATCCAGTTAAAAAAAAAAAAAGAACCATCATCTTCTAGACCTTTAAAAACATACCCAAGTTGTGTCCCCAGCAAAAACAGGAAGTAAAAAGCTAAAAACTTATTTTTTTTAAATTATTAGATTTTTACTTTTCTATTATGCCACTAAATATTTTAAGCATTAATATTCTTGGATTTAAAATTTTTTTTAAAAGAAACAAATTTTAAGATTATATTATTCAACATAATTATTCTGTACTTAATGTCCAATAAATAAAAATTAAATTTTTTTTAGATTTACAGGTTTTAAAATAATTTTTGGATCCTTGAAGGTCGTTTGGAATGCATATCCTCAAAAAGACCAAGCTACGAAAGCAGAGCTCATCTGAGTCATGAAAGTAGTCGGATCCAAATACATTGTGATATCAAAGCAAAATTTCAAGCAATGTTTCCTACAGATGTGCCTGCAAACCTTTTCATTAGTTCGAGAAAGGTTTCTTGCCTTATATTTGAGGCAACAGGACCTTAATTTAATACTTAAATGACTTGACAATTAACACATCATCATTTACTCTAAAGTATGATGAAATAACTAATTATGTAAATCTCTAAGCAACTTGACATTTTGCTACACTACTAGTCAAATAAGTTTGGATGTGTAAAATCGCATCATTGGCGTACTTTCATGATTGGTCATGATACTGTAGGTATTCTAGAGGATAAAATACTATTAGCTATTGAAACAGGAAATATTTCTCTTTCTGAGTTTCTTATGCTGGGTTCTGGTGGCCCAAATTGTCAACAAATCAGTCTGGGAAAAGTTTAATGGAATTGTGAAAGATTTAGAAGGGAGAAAAAGTGGTCTTCTAAATATTAGTTTGTGTAAACTGCATGTTATTCATAACTGCTATAGTAAAGGCATAGAAAATTATGGAAAGAACATTGCAGATTTAGTTATCAACATATACATCTAGTTTAAACTTACTGCAGCAAATAGGAAATATTTTGTTGACTGTCAAATTTAGGGTAGAAAAACATAAGTTTCTGATAAATGTGGTGTGTTGATGGCTCAGTCTAGCTACTTCCTGCCTCACGAGACAATTGGAACAATGGCCAGCTGTTTTACAATATTTCTTGAATATTTTCCCACATCACAGCTGCAAATTTGTGCCAATAATGTTCGCTATAACAGAATCAAGATCCAGTTACAAAATGGGGAAACTTTCGTGCAGCTTACATTCCTAAAGTCGACTGGAAGGAAGCTTTTTGAACAATTTCCTGTCTCTATTCCAGAGAGATGAGCCATTGATACATCTACTGCATGATCGCATGTGTGATTTTGTCATTTTACTGAACTCTATTTGTTAAGATAGATGTTATTGCAGCCTACCACAGTAGTGACTTAAATAAGGTGGACTACAAATTAACCAAAAACCAGTTAGAAGACAAGTTAATTGACATGAGTGAAGAAGCCCCCAAATCTTTGAACAGTTTTCCAAAGGAGAAGTACCCATAAATAATGATAATTGTGTGCAATTTCTACAAAGTTATTGCTAAGAATTTGTTAAAAAGCTGTCCTTTTCTAACAGAGTGCTTTGGGACTGTCATTGTTTACAACCAACAGCCCAGTCTAAGTCCTGGCTTTAGACGCTTGTAAAAGTTTTGCTAAGATGGCTAAATAATCAATGATGATGTTGACATTGTAGAAAACTAGTGAATACTGTATATTGTACAAGTTGGCACACTTCCTGAGGAAAGGTATTTGGATAAAATTGGCGACATTGTTAAGCACAACCGTCTTGACATTATTGGAGTAAAATTTTTTAAGATCAATAATGATGAAATGGAACTAAAATATCTTTCCTTGAGAAAGCTAGTGCAGATGGCTCTGGTGATTGCACATAGTAATGCTAATGTTGAGAGGGGCGTTCTCAGAGAGTGGGAAGACCGTAACTAGTGAGAGAACAAGTTTATGTGAAGCTTCCATTAATAGCCTCAGTTCAACAGTAGATGGATTGAAAGCATATGAAAATAAATCACATTTGATGCCCATCACAAACAAGTTCCTTTCATCGGGTCGAAGTGTCCATGCTCACTATGCCCATAGATTAGGAGAGAAAACAGAGAGATGATAGAAGAATGTATTGAAAAGGAAGCGGCAGAGAAAGAAAATGAGCACCAGCGAGAGGAACTGGTTAAATCCAAAGAGTAAAGAAGAGAGAGACTTGCTGCAAAGGAAAATAGTCAGAAAGAAGAAATATTATTCTGGGAAACATCCTTGTGAAAGAAGCAAATAATATACTTAAAGATGCTCTAAAAAAGATTTCCAAGGTGTAGCTGTTGCACAGGCTATGCTGGCGACAGGACAACATAAAGTGGAAAGTGAACAAATAAATTGGAAGAAACAAGAAACTAGCAAAAAAAATTGAAAATGGAAACAGTCTATATTCACAAGCTTTCTGCAGCCACCTGCCAAGAAATGTTAACTACTTGTGAGCTCTGATACTTTTTTTTTGTTACAAAATGTTACATTGTTTGTTGTTAATGTTAGTTAAAATAGACACTTAAATTTTTTTGTAAAATTAGACTGGTATTTATTTAAAATTGGAAACCTGCAGAAAAAAAAAAAAAAGAAATTCCTACAATATAACTGCGCTTGTGCAGGTAATGGATATTATTTTGTATTGCTTACCTTTTGCATGGTATTAATATAGTAATTTTCTTGCAGGTATTTTGAGTTTTAACGTTAATGATTGTTATATAAATTGATGTTTATCTTTATAAGCAGTTTATTGACTTTGTATTCAGGCTTTGTCTTATTTGGAATTGTTTTGACGGTGCACGATTGACGTTACGTTGAAGGCTGATGTTGGTTTACATAGCGGAGAGCTTAACATACCGGACATGTTTTAATGTGTAATTTGGAATATTATGTCGAGCAATAATTATGAAGACAATTTGAGGAAGTCTTATTCAATATTATTGGCTGCAAAGTCACTGGAGGAGCAAGAAGCTGTGATGTTCGCCTTAATGGAAGGATTCTGAAAGTAAGCAAACTTGACATTGATACCTTAACGGGGCATGGGTTCTTGAATAACTTATTAGAAATTGAATTCTTGCAAAGGAAGTTGGTCGTATTTACGAAGTTTAGTTTTGTTGAAGTTAAAAAAGAGATTTGAGCACTTTGTTTCAACGATTAATAAGTTTAAGATTATTTTTTGCTTCCGACAAAAAATGCATGGAACAGGGTGGCATTACCCTTGTTAAAATTACAGACATTACCATTGCTGTGACTACTAAACTTGTTGAAAATAAATTTAGTTTGGTGAGATAGTTAATGTTGAATTTACCAAAATGTTTGTCGATGAGAAGATAAGCTATGATGTGTTGCCTACTTATGTTAAAATAAAATTGTCTCCATTGATGATTTACCATATTTTGTTAAATTTGGTCAAAATTTTGGCTGGCTCTTCATTCAAGGTAGGAAGAATATTTGTTTCTACTGTAAAAAGATAGGTCACGAGTTGTCTATCTGTCCTAATATTTGGTGTAAGTTTTGCAGTAGTAATTTTCCTAAAATACATGATTGTTTAAACAGGAAGGATAAATGAATTGTTTCAGCATCTGCTATAATGAAACAGGACATAGCTCTATATCGTGTCTGGTTGCAGCTGCAAAGTTAAAATTAGTCCCTGGCTTGATTGAGAAGCCAGCAGGTTCTGAAAGTCTTATTTGTTTGCCAACGTAAATGAATTGCACATTGAGATCCACAGAGATACTCACGTAAACAGTTTCGTGCCGGGAGAGGATAATAAATTACTGACATGCAAAAGAACGAGTGACCAAGGTGAGACATAACAGTCCATTTTCATAATGGTTGCATCAACTAGTTTTAATATGTTTACTTTGAATATTCAGGGTTTTAATCTATATTCAAAGAAACGTCTATTCTTTGAATATGCCAATAAGTTAGAGACTTCTCTTTTTTGTTTGCAGAAACAAAATTAAAGAGGAACGTGGACATTGACCTTTCCTTGTTAAAGGAATCTTATGTTGTTTTTGAAAGTCGGGATGTTAGATCTTCGAAGGGAGTAATGTCTCTTTCGGAGAGATGTGGTGGAAAATTGTACTTTGATTTCTACTTCTCCGAGATAAATGGTTGTAAAGTGTTTGGTTAATGGCAAGCTATGGATTGTGAATTAATATGCCCCTAATCAGATCAATAAAAATATATGAGTTTTGGACAGATTACTTTCCAAAATTGTTGGTTTTCATGCCGTTTTTATTTTCTGTGGCGATTTTAACACGGACTCTTTGACTAAATTAAAAGTATTGAGTAGATTTATGGAAGTAAAGGGATTGGTAGATATGTCTTCCTTGAATAATTTAGACTTATCCAACTAGAATTACTGGCAAATCTGCGAATAAGCTTGATTACATCTTTATGTCCAGATCAAGCTTCCTGAATTCGCGAATGAAAATTAAGCTTTGCCCATTATCGGATCATAGTATAATATTGCTTACAACAGTGCTTGGTATTGATAGCCCAGTCAATTTAAGGTCAGCTGGAACAAGACATATAATTATGCATCCTGAATTGGAACTGGACACCAATCTTTTCAATCTAATTTATATTAAAACTGCTAGGATTCTCCTGAATCCTTCTTTTCATTTTTATGATTGGTTTGAACTGAAAAGGATAGTTTACAAATGCTACAAGAATAGAAACTTCAAGTTTGTGAATAGTCTTACAGACAGTATTGAAAGTCTCAAAATTTTTTTAGATTAATATATATTTGAGGCAAATAATATTGATTGTGCTGATAGGCTTAGAGTTCAACTGAATTCATTACTCAAGAAAAAAGAGAAAGCAGACCTTACTGTTTTTTTCAAGAGGGTTGATAATGATGGTGAGATGGTTTCTGGGTTTTTTACACATAGAATATTTAGCAGACGAAAGAATGTGTGTCCAGATGTGCTGAGATTTGAGGATGGGGTGTTTTCTGCAAACATTATTAGTGATAGGCCAAATACTCATATTAGAGAAAGGCTTGATGTTGATGGTGACTTTCGGCGTAAGGCTGATATTGTGAACTTTGAGGTGGTTCGGTTTATGATAACTTGTTTTTTTAATTATGTAAGCAGGAGCTCTTGTTTACTATTGGGAAGCTAAACAAGCATGCTGCTCCTGGTGTTGATGGGTTGCCCTTGTCGATGTTTAGATCATTTCAACACATTCTGTTCCCCCATATGTTCAAGTACTTAAACTTAATGCTGTCTGAGAACCTAGCTGGATTATTTATTAATAGTTCATTTACTTTTATGATCAAAAAGCATAATCTTATTGGAGGGAAGGGCAGTGTCCTTGGAATTGATGATTTAAGACCTATAACTATTAAGAACCTGGATCAGAAAATTATTGCTTCATTTTTGAATAACAAATTATCTAGTGCCTTGGAACCAGTCTTGATTCAATTTATCTTTTTAAGAAAAGGACCCTCTATCAGTACCTCATTGTGCTTGTTAATAGAGATCTTTGCTTCTGTGAAGCGTTTTAAATTGAAAGAACCAATTGTTTTAATATTGGACTTAAATCGGGCTTTTCTTAATGTGTCTTTACACTTCATGTGTTCCAAAATTATGCAAACCTTTGGGAATTGTACTCTGTCTCATGTACTGATCAGCTACTTGTTGATAAGATCGAATGCTCTTAAGTTCAAAGGATATATTTATAGTCAATTTAGGGTTTTGCGCTCAATCCCTCAGGGCTCTGATCTGAGCAGTAATTTGTTCAACCATTACATCAATGATTTATTGAAAGCTTTGACAATAAATTGGTGGGTGTCTACTGCACATCACTAAGTGTCAATCTCAAGATATTTGCTTACCTTGATGATGATGTTGTATTTTGCCAGGAAACAGATGATGTTGAGATGGCTTTGGAGCTGATCAAGGACTTTTCGGCTGAGTCAGGTGCTGTTATTAATACAATAAAATCATTTGCTTTTAAGATACTGTACTTAATCATGAGGTTCTCAATAGGTTTATTAGAGACCTTCCTAATAAGTTTTTAGGACTTCCCTTTCCATTTATAGGAGAGTTGTGTAAGATGAAAATCCAGGACTTAATTCTCAAAAAAAAAAAAATCAAGGATGCTTGCTCCAGTATCAAATATAAAAATTTGTCAATTTCCTTCAAGACCAAAGTTGTTTATATATGTAATACCCATAATGAATTAGTTCCTACCTTTTTTTAAATTGACAAAAAAAATCACAGATTCAATATATAGGTGTAATATAGGGTAATTATTGATACTCTTTGGAGGGGTAATAAGCGTTATAGGTAAATTAAAGTTATTGGTACCTAGGAAGTTAGGAGGCCTAGGCCTAAAAGACATATTGATCTCATATGATTCTATTTCGTTTAATGTTTTTGGCAAGTTCTTGCAATATTTGAATGTTTTATTAAGAGGACAAGTGGAACCATCTGATACACCCCCACCTACAGGCACCAATTTTATTTCAGGCCAGCTTCTTAGAGTACTGAAGAATTTTAGAAATATTATGGATGATCTCGATTTAAACACTTTTAGTAAAATTTCATGTCAAATTTTATTTAAAATAAGCTTTGAGCTTCCATATAATGAATTGGCGGTGAAGTTTTGCGATAAATTACTGAAGAAGTTGTCTTCTTAGGATGCCTCAGCTGGCTAACTGGCTTATTAAACTTTGTCTTTAAGTTACTGAATGATGGCTTGCCTTGTAGAAAGCTACTACTTGGTAGATTAAATTTGCAATTCAGGCGAATTGTATGTTTTAAAATGAAGAGGAAATGCCAAGTCATCTTTTTTTTTATTGTAGATCACTAAATAATATTAGACAATGTTATAGGAATATAACCAAAATTAATATCAGTGGAATGTCATTGGAGTAGCCTACTTCCTGAAGGCAGTATTTAGAAATAAGGAAATAATTAAGTTTTCCATATTGTTCCTCTCTGCAATTTGGAAATTAAGGAATGACTTTGTTTGATAAAATTAATGTGATTAATACGGATTATATTAAACATGAGATTATCTTGGTATATCATTTTGATGCAAAATATCTACAGAGAGATATTTTTTTGAAGATGTGGAGTAATCAATTGGTGAACAAAACTATACTTTTCCACTCTAGCTTCTTCTAATTGAAGACTGGATTTTGCCTGTAAACTAATTTGTGGTAGAAATCATGCTGTGAAGTAATGGGACTGAATGGCTCAAAATAACTTTTTTATGTCAAATAATTTGTCACTATTCCTTATTTTGGGAGTTTTCCAGAAATAATTTTAATTTTTTGAACAATTATTGTTCAAAGTTATTGAATTTCTTTCTCTCAATATGGTTAAGTCTATACCTGTATTGTGTGATGATATGGGCTACAGAGTTGATCAATTACTGAGCAGTTTCTGTTTATTGTCATTGTAACTAGCTAATATGATTTAAGATGTGCTCAATCCTGTACATAAATTCTTGATAAATAAAAGATTAAAAAAAAAAAAGAAATTCCTACAAAACTCCCAAATTTCTCAAAAAAAAAAAAATTCCTATTTTTTGGCCAAAATTTCATATATTTTCAAACCTGAAAGTGACTGACCCCTGTGACTGGTAAATGATATTTAGTTGCAATAATGAAGGAGTTTTTTTCTGTTCCGGTACTATTAGAATCGAGAATGCGTTTATTTGATTTGTGAAAATTACGTTATAGTGTTTGGAAACATCAGGATATTTTCTTAGACAAATGTATTATCAAGTGTTTTAATTACTATGGTTGCTCAATGAAACTTTTATCTATTTTTCCCCCATTTGACAATTTTTTTTCTACTTTATAATTATTTATTTATTTAAACAAATTTTAAAATTATTATTCATGTAATATTGGAACACATTTTATTTGGGCTAGGTCTGACTAAATTGTACAAAATGTATTTCTTTCTTTCAAGTTAAATAAAACCAGAATTGGATGAGAAGACACATGGTTATGTTCAAAGGTAAAGATAATGAATTGGAAGATACTGATGAGGTTGACATAGTTAATTATCTACATGGGTTGCTTGAGGGTATTATTCTGCAAGCAAACTCAATGTAAAGCAAAAAAACTTTTGCCAGTAAATAGGAACATTTACTTGGACCCACATAAAAAGTTTTGTGTAAATTGAGTGTTCTGTTGGAGGACTTTAGAGGTCAAATGTAATGGATTTTTAAATATTTTTTTAATTATTGATTTTTTTTTTTTTTTTTAAATTCCACTGGAAATTTTTTTTTTAAATGCATTAAAAAAAAAATTATTTAAAGATAAAATTAAGACCATTGCTATCCTCAGTCTGAGATTACAAATTGAAACTTTCACATTTTTTTTTGTTCCGAGATTAATTTGATGACAAAATTGTCTCTACAGCTGTTTTCTTTGTAATGATTTAACATGTAAATAGAGGTATGTTGAACTTGTATTAAAGGTTATTTCGATTTTTAAAAAAAACAAACAAATTGAACCATAATAGCACAAAATATGAATTTGATTACGATTTTTTTAAAAGTATTTAAACACTTATACCATAGGATATCCAGCTTTAAGCTGACAAATATTGCAAATATTCTATAGTTAAGTACAGCAAGCTGTATTNATTTCTAGTCTATGACATCACAAAATATCTCCCCTGGTGTATACAGTGGAAAATGTTGTTTTAAGGGGGAGGAGCTAAAGACAATTATTTTAAAAATTGAATTGTAAATAACTATTTTTTTTTTTATTTTTTTTTAGTGGATATTTTTTTTAGTAAAAATCTTTGAAAATAATAAAAAAAAATTTAAAAAAATGTGACCTTTAATTTAAATAACGCTACAGATAACGTAATGAAATAAATGCTTTGTCTTGAAAATGGATGGGGAAGTTGAATAAAACTATTCAAAATTTGATGAAGGAGCATAAGGAATTCATGGATTCTAGAGATAGTTATATACAAGTATCAAATAAGGATCAGATTAAGATATCATGAAAATTATAGCAAAGATTTGGCAAATCAGTAGTGGTTGTAATGATATATTAAGAAATTTAACTAATGATGGTCTAACAGTTACAGCTACATAAATACACAGGGCTAAAATCTTCGATGTGATTAGAAGTATTTAAATTGTTTTAAAGAAGGCTATCAAAAATACATTATTATTATTATTATTGCTGGATCTAATGATAGTGACTGGATAAATATGTTGGAAGTAATTGATTCTGTGGTAGTTTGGCTACAGTGCTGTTTGCTACTTTACTTTAAAGATACAATAGAGTCAAAAACTGACTGTGTTGAATATGTTTCTATTCAATAGAAATGAGTATATATATATATATATATATATAT
>PXIH01S0062706.1:0-10742 GCA_003024985.2 Euperipatoides rowelli
TGGCATTGGCACTGGCACTGGCACTGGCACTAGCATTAGCATTAGCTCCTGTCCAACCACTCAGTCTAGTGCAGAGCCTTCCTTTTGTTGTTATATAAAATTTTACATTATTTCATTTTTTGTTTCAGCTCCTATTACCTACTTAGCTTACATTTTCCATCTCTATCACAACATAGGTTATATTTTAAAATAAGTTTAGTAAGACACCGCTACTTGGCATCGTCCTTTGTGGGGGTCAGACCTAAAGACTCCTTGCTGATATAATCCTCTTATATGGGTTGTTACCACCACAACCCATATAAGATGATTATATCAGCAAGGAGTCTTCCTTTTGTTGTTATATAAAATTTTACATTATTTCATTTTTTGTTTCAGCTCCTATTACCTACTTAGCTTACATTACGCCCTGTTAAAGATTGTGCCTGCCCATTCAAGCATAATTAGATCTGATTTTCCTCTAACCCCATAAGAAGTAAAGTTGCACAGATCACCTTCCAGGAAACTGTTATCACTGGTTACTAACTATTGTTTAGTGACTGTGTATACTTTAGCATAATATAGAAACCAACACCAGTTCATGACATATCACACCTGACCATACAATTAAGTCCACGAATAAAGTTTGTCTTACCCCCCTGTCTTTTGAAGTACACTAGGGCTATCTATATTATTTGTTTCCTTTCACAAGGAAATTTTATTCTATATATAGGTATTTTGTAAGTCCGGTACTTTATTCATTTAGAGTACCACTTCTAGCAGCAAATGTGCAACAGGTTAGCAGCATACATAAATCTGGTGATCCGTGATCTTGGATTCGAACCCCTGCCAAAGTCAGATACTTTGGGAGTCAAAATAGTCAAGATATACCTCAACATAATCAAATTAGCTGCATTTGGCCTTTTGTCAGCCGGCAAAGAAAATCGTTCTCTCAAAATTTTATTTTTTCCAAAGAAATTTCAATTTTTATATTTTTTTCAACCCCCCCCCTTCAAAAAGGAAACATTAGTGATTAATAATAGACAATGGCAAGTCTTTAAAAAGTCATGGCGTCTGCAGACAGTGGAAACATACTTTCAATTTAAAATGAACAAACGGATAACCTTTTTTTTTTTCATATAAAATGTCAGATCCCCCCCCCCCCTCTCAATAGTTAACAAATGACTTTTCTTCTTCTTTATATTGCAATGGTGTGTGTATGTGTTGATGAATATTCATAATGGATTTCATAGATAACCACAAAAACTAAAGAAAAACAAAAGTCTCTCTGTGCAGTGTGCATTCCATTAAAGTCTCTCAAATAACCCATTTTTAATATCAAGATTTTATATATTCTCCTGGTTCAGAAAGCTAAGTCTCAACATTTTCAAACAAGTGCCAGAATTCAAAAACTGCAGTAAAAATAGCGCATTAAAATATCTGTTTGAACTAATAACTATTTCAATACAAGATAAAAAAATTCAAATATTCAATTTTAATTTTAATATAATAACAGATTCTTTTTTTTATCTTTAAACCATGAAGCGCATAAAGAAACTGGCGCTTAGAAGCGTAAAGTCGCCCATAATCAAGAAATGGTCACCGTTTGAAATGTTTTCAATTCGAACAAAATTAAAACAAAGTCAACAAGGTGCTGTAAATAATAGTCGACTATAAGTATTTACAGTGGGCCTTGCTCTCTTTTCATTCAGACCCCTGTTAGCTTGGAAAAACATCAGCGTTTTTCCAAAAACATTATTAGTCTGAAAAGGTCTAGAAATGGGAATCAATAACTACACAGTTTATGTCCCAAATGAGAATAGCCTAGCATATATTGTATAATAACATATAATTGGATAGGTAGGAAGACCATTTTTATCCACAAAAAGTTCGGATTTTTGATCTGACTTTTTAAAAGAACCTGTGTAAGAAAAAAACCAGTTTTTTTTTATATAGTAGGCCTATAGTAAACCTAGTGACAAAATATTTCATCCTTTCCTTCACAGTACATATTTCTGCCAGTTCTTATTTTTCATATAGAAGTATAAATGTTTTATTCACTCAAAGTATGTCCTAATTTAGGAAATTTAAAATTAGAAACGCTATTTGAAAAAGACAGCTAAACATCTTTTACAGGAATATGAAGAGGACAGATAATTAAAGTAATTTAAATATTACATTCTAGTCACTAGGAAGAAATTTTTTTTTTCTTCTTTCCAAATTCATTAAAATGCTGAAATATAAAAGTATGGAAGCTCACAAAACATTCCGCTTTCCCGATTCTTTTTATTTGAGAAATTAGATATAAACCAGCTCAACTCAATTTTTTTTTCATCCATTACTTTCACCCCAATACTAGCGAGTGTTATTCAAAATGCAGGGTTCTAGAAATCAGACCTTAGATTTTCCCAAAAGAGCCCAGCAGTGTCTAGAGCCTGATAAATAATAAATTGGCAGAGGAATTTGACCTACATATGCGAAAATACAAGATAAAGACAGACTTCAAATATTGGAAAATATTTATTAGAGAAGTTCAATATTACATTTAAAATTTGTTTATGTATAAAAATCAGACTTAGCATTCTCAAATTAGGATTTTTGATTTTTCTCCCTAAGACATTTATCATCAGCACTGGGAGTGGTTTACCGGTTGAAATAATAATTCCACAAAATCATATTTTTTTCCAATACCATATTATTTCATTAAATATTTTCAGTGATCTGAGAATATGGAAAATGAGATTTTTAGTAACATAAAACAGAAAATCGACATTTAAATTTTTGTAATTTTTTTTTTCCCCCACGCTTTTCAGTTCAATGATAATTGTTTCTTCATCGATTGTAGGAAAATAAAATTTGACATTCCATAAGATTCAACTACATTAGTTGGCGGAGAATGATACCCTAACATATCATGAAGCTTTTAGAGAATACCTATCAAGGAGAATATTTCTCAATAAAAGTAATCTTGGAAAGATGAAACAAATTCATCTAGGTCTCAGAAGTAACTATGTTTTCAGACCAATAGTTAGTAAATTTTATTTTTTCTCTCAACAGACTGAGAGTACAGTCTGTTTAACTTATTCTGTATCCATAACAGTCCTTCTCACCCTAGCAGCACAGATGCATAGGGAATGACCAATTTTTTTTGCAAACTTAAACTAAAATAAATCTGGATGAAAATAAATATAAGGAAATTTTTGGAATGACTGGAGACAGACATGAAAGGATCTAAGTTTTTTTAATCCTTTAAATTTACAAACTACCATGAAAAAAACGCTTTGTATGCTGTTAATCCCTTCACCATTACACACCAGATGCTTTTTCTGGGAAAATACCTGGCTGAAAAAAAAAATTTAGAGGGTCTGAAAAAGGGATGGAATACAAAGTTCAAACAACAATTTGTGGGCTACTCCAGAGAAAAAACTATGGTGTCTCCACTTTGCCTATCTACCCTTCAGCCAGTCATTCATTTTTCTGACCTAAGGCTAAATAATAATTCCAAAATCCATATTGCGTATGGTTACATTAGCAATTTTTTTTCTTGGTGTATAAAGAAATTCCATCATCTTTATTTTTTTCCTGCTATTTTTTTTGGGGTACTGGTATCAAAATTGTAATTTTGCTTAGAGTTGGTGATATTGTGTTCTTTTTCTTTTGGTTCCACTTTCCATATTCCAGAGAACAGAAAAGGAAAGAAATGATAATCCACATTCAAATCCCAAGTTCCAAAAAGTGGTGGTTAGCACTGAGAAGGTCCACTGTCCCGAATCGGATCCTCAATAGCATTTAGACTCTTTAGAGGAACCTCCCTATTGACTAGCTGTTTATGGTTGCTTTTCTTAAACCACTGTAGTGGGAAGAAAATAAATGCATAAATTGGGTTAATAACATTCCCGTCTTAAAGTAGGTGATAGCATTATCAGTTCCACTTATTTCCGTATTAATACATTTTCAAAAATCATACTATTTACGATTTTTTTTCAAAAGATTATCAAGTGATAATCTGGGGAATTTTAATATTTTTGTCTCCTGCTCAAACTCAGGAGGGAGCACATTTTGGTTTTGATAATTTCTCATATATAACAGCACTATATATATAGCAGTGATTTTATTGTAACAAAAGTAGATCCTGTAAGGATTGATTTTCAATCCCGATTTGAATTGATTTGATCATACTGATAGACCACCAGTGCTAGAGAACTATTTTTTTTTTTTACAAGCTTNTGAANTACTTGTATTTTTGTAATAAGGATCTGTCATCTTCTATCAAGATATTTTGTACATATATTTACTTTCCATATATTTTTCTGGTGATGACTTTCCTTGTTATGTATTTTTCGTTATCGGAGTCATACTGATGTTTGTGTTTTTGACGATAGTGATTTTCTCTAGTCAGTAGTATTTTTTTATTTCCTTTTTATATGGGTAGATTTAGGGCACCTATAGCCATTTTGTAGTTTTTGGCTAGTGTTGATCACATTCTGACTTTGCATTTTCATTATTTTACTCTGGGATCATTTTTTCCTAGTGGCTGAGAGGTTGTACACCAAGAGAATTTTTAGCCAGTGGAAGTATTCTATTCTCTTGCTCCAGCTTAAGTTCTCTTTTATTACTGAAATTATACTTTACCAGCCTTTATCGTTTTTTAAATAAAATCCCCATGATTTTTGACAAGTACGGATGTCCATCTTTTGTTACCCCTATCACTTAGACATATAAAGTTTGGTCTTGGTTTTGCCTTTTTTGTTCAGACTCATTTTCAATTCGGTTAACATCCATTCAAGAGGAAATTTTGTATTAAATCTGTATTTTCATTTTGGTATTGGACTAGAAGGCATAAAGAAAATGATTCTTGCATCCTGACATAGCACATTGAATTGACTTCCAAAAATAAAACTTTTTTTTTTTAAAAACAAAATAAGAAAAAAAGAAAGGAATACATTTTTTTTAATTATTCAGCAATAACACAAGTGCCGTTTCTCTAAGGTCCATGTACCATTATTTTTCCCGTGGATCGGTGATCCCAGAACCACCATGAAGATCAGTACGAGAAAAATTGAGGGGAATTCCTGTGCCCAGCATTGGTAGTTATTTGTTATGGCACTTCTAGTGAAGTTGCCTAGAGGGGCATAGTGTAATAAAGTGCACTATGGCTATTAGATTTGTTATGAGTAAGGGCACCACCTGAAAAGAAGTTCATTTTTTTGCAAAGGGCTAATAGATATCTGCCTTATATAGATAAGGTTTAATGGGGAAAATATTTTTAGATCATTTAAAATCAGCTTACCCATTCCATACTATCAGTTCATTTTTGTCCACCGCCCACAATTTTTACAGTCATGTGCCAAGCCAAGGAAATGTTAGTATTCCATAATGTTATTCAAATTAGCATGAAGAAACATAAGCCCAGACAAAAAAAAAATTATCTGCGATTCTAGAGTTGTTAGGCTGTCTAGAACTCAAGAGAGAATGATCCACCTTAAAAAATGAAAAAACAAAACAAACAAATTCTCTAAACCTAAAAAAAGGCATTCATGACAAACATATCTCCTTATCAATCAGACACCTAAGCCTACCATATAAACTTGCTCCTATACCCGGAGGTTAGAACACATAATGATAAGAAGGGAGATTAAAGCCAGGTTGAGAAACTTAAGGATAGGTCAGTCATAGCATTACTTATTTCCAGCTTCCATTTCCAGTAGCAGGGCCACCCTGAGAAGGGATAAATGTTCTAAAAATCCAGAGTAATTTTTTTTTCCGGGACCTCTTAGTTAAAAGTCCTAGGGCTCGATATAACGGATATACCTAACCCAACGGTATTGCAAATGTTTCTGCAATTAAAAAGATCGCCCATTGTCTAAGAGATCTTGGCAGGAAACCATTGTTGGGAAAACAGTTTATACTGAACTAGTAATAAAACAGTAAATCATTGATTTTTTTCTCTCTTTATACAAAGGAGAAAAGCTTTCTCTTTATACTAAGACGGGGTAGTGAACCATCTAGTTGGTTAAAACTGTTTGATGGGCGAATTCCAAGGTTGTGAGCCATGGCAGCATTCTGTAAGAGAATCCCTGCATTCAATGGGAAGCTAATGAAATGGGAACCAAGATCGTCAAGGTATTCTGAAGATGTGTGAGCCATATTGTTTTTCTTCAGTCCATCATGTCTTTCCATGGGGGTCGCTCCCTCAAGGGGGCATGCATTGGCTGAGGTGGACAACATGGAGAGCAGACCTATTGAATTTTTATGACTTTCAATTTTTGTCTATTAACCAAAATCAGGTTAAACCCAATCTATCTGGATCTCAAACCTAAGCAGAAGCTTTTTCTTTTTTTTCCAATTTTTCTTTTGTTTAAGTGGTGACAGATGTTCAAAATTAGGGTAAGCCTAATTTATCACAAATGCATGCTGGGTAATATTTCCATAGTCAAGATAAATCTCCCATCATAGGACTAATTCAAAATGCACAACTTCCATAGCGTGTTTAAGTGTCCACTGATATGATTGACATTTTTGTTGCCATAAGACAGCATGAGAGACAAAATTATATAATTTATCTTATATAACATTTGATTCATCAGGTTAAACTATGAGCAAAGAGGAATCATAGGTTTGATATAGACATAATCATAATAGCAGCTTGATCACCTACAGACAGAATATTTTAATCGGAGGATCTAACCATTTTTTTAGAAATTTAGAGAGGAGAAAAGACCAACCTTTCCGTTTTATTTTTATTATGGAGCAATTACAGGCTATTGAAAGTCTGCACTATTTCCTGCAATGTTGCCTATCCAAAATAATCTACAGGAAATAATTTATTTATAGTGAGTGATATTGTATTCAAGGAAGAGATAATTTTTGCTTAATGATAGCCTGTCACAGAATTTTGTTAGTTCAATAGATAAGATTATCACAACCCTAACCTTCTATTGCAATCGATTACATTTTTCCCTGTGTGTGGAAAACGGAATAATATTATATTTTTGTCCTTTCCAAGAATGCCAGCTAGAGTTTTTTTGGGGGGTACTTTGGTATAAAATAATGCTATTTAAGTGAATAAACAGTTTGAGTGAGTGATGTGCAATTACTGATCACACTTTTCCTTGAGTTAAATAAGAACTTAATTAAAGTACTTAAATAGTCTGTGAAATCAAAGAGGCAAGCTCAATTTTTAAAATTTAGAAATACGGACATACAGTGTATTATTTTTAATCCTGAGTGAAAAATGCACCCCTATACAGAGAGATCTTGTCCATCATTGTTTTAATGGTAAAGTGTGTTTTCTTTTAAAGGATCATAATTTTCAATATTAATAAATAGGATATCGATTAGTTTTTCCAGTTTTCATATTCAATAAATCATATTTTTCCAATAACAATAAAGACAATAATTTTTCTTGTATATTTTTTTAAGAATATTTTTTTATCAATGATTACATCAATTGTCTTTTTAATATCCTATTTGTCTGTCAACTGTAATCCAGTCATTTTTTTTTTTCATATTTAATAATTGTTATTTAACATTTGGCTTTTAAAGAAATATGATTGTATTTTAATATGATCCTTTAGTATATGAATGATTTCTGTATCAGCGAGTTACTGGAAGTTAGTTATCAATTTATAATATATTCAGTTTTCTTTAAGTCCTTCTATTTATATAATTTTTCTCATTTAAAGTTATAGCTGTCGGTAACAAGCTAAAACCCATTAGTGTTTTAACAAAAATTTTATTTCAACTTAAATTAGGTGGGCTTGATAAAAACACAGATTTTCTCACCATGATAATATTTGTTGGCCTTCTATTAGGTCATAAGCCGTTGGTACTATGATATGAAGGCAGAAAATCTAGAACCACATTCCAACCGGTGACTCATGCTATCCGTATTCCCATGCTTTTAATAAAGGGAAAGTATGGAAATTTGTAAAAAAAAATCAAAAAATTGTTTTTGAGGGTTATACAGGTTTGATCTCTTAATATTTTTGCATTTACTAATTTTTTCGATCTCTAGAGGTATTTCTGGTGTATAATTTAGAAATTTTAGGAGAAAAACCCATTAAATCCAATCAAACTGGATAGGAGAGCACATGACCAGCATTTTAGCAAACCAAAATCTCAACACGAACAATAATGTGTATTTTAATAAACTTCAAAATAGTATAAATGTCAACACTCAAAATCATAATTTTGATTTTTAAAACAATCCATTTTTTATGGATTGTTCAAAAATTATATTCCGATCCAAAAGAAATATATAAGAAGATTCGATCCAGGACACTTTGAGGCCGTCACACATTGACTTGCTGATAATCCAGTTATATTACCGTATTCTTCGATACTCTGATTACCAGATTCTTCTTGCCCAGTTTAAAATGGATGAGGCTGACACTGAAAGGTTATGCAAAGCAGACGAGGCAACCACCAGAGACATCATACATGAGATGAACGTGCAAGGCTTTCCGGGTTCCGATAATACACTCATCATCCCCAAAAGTCCCGAATCTGCCACAAGGCCTGCCGTTCCTGATGAACCTTCTACCCGCAAAAAAGAGTAGAAATAAGGACTTATGAATTAACTCCATCAATGGCACTGAAACCTCCACCCCACTCTCCTCTTTCCTACACTAACTACGACCCCCCCGTCACATTATCTCCGCTCTTGTTGAACATTGTTTTTATTCCTACAAAGAATCATGAACATTATGCTTATTTCAAGAACTACTAACAAGTTTATCTTATTCTAAAGGTGCATGCGCAGCAGCGCAAGTTTCATTTTTTAATTTTTTTATTTAATTGTAATTTTAATATTTTAGTATAATTCAAATTTTTGTTTTTTTTAATGCCAGAAATACCAAAAACTAGAGATCATTCCTAAACTTAACCGTCAACCTAAATCATTCTTTTTGTGTGTTTATATAATGTGAAAAGCATTTTTTTCTTTTGAATTGTGCCGCTCACTCCCTTTCAATAACCCTTCATTTTTCACATCTTTGTTTATTTTTAACTTGTTCCCTCAAAAAGTATGTAAGATTTATTTAGATATAATCCATGTCGGCCTATTCATTCACTCCAATACAAACATTCCACTTCTTCATTTTTGTAAATAGGATAGTGGCCCAATCATTAATGAATGATGTTTTGAACTAATAATATGTTTATGTAAAGGCTACTGTTTATTATAGTATAGCATATTGCCAGAAGGGTCATAATTCATAGGTTCCTAGTCATTGTCATTTTTTAGAATGAGATGTTTATATCTATATTTGTTTTGCTTAGTCTTGCCAATGATATTTTTATTGCTATAATATTTTCACGTTGGCAAGTAACTTCATATTATTTTTGAAAGTGAATATGAAAATTAGTTTGGAATTTTCCGTTAATGAAAGAATAAACTCTGATGTTCATTTTTGCACAGTTCAAAAATTTGTCTGTTCATTGCATGCATATGCACACGAGTCCACCAAGGCAGTATTCATTAACAATATTAAATATTAAATACCAGCAAATATCAAGTATCAATCAATACTCATATTAATATCTTATTTCTTATTTTTATTCAATCTTATTTTCATAATTAATATCAATATTTATAATATTTTAGCAAACCGTATCATTTTTATGATTATCGTTGCAAATATTTATAATTTTATTTTAGTATAATACGGTATAGCTATTCATCCATCAATTCATATCATAAACAATTTAACCCTTTAAAGTCAGAGTTATACTGTATTCTGTTCCAGTGAAATTTATCCCTTCCCATCTTTCATTATAGAGATGTTTATAGTTTTTTAATGTGACATCTCACTGCTATAGTGAAATGTTCATCCTTAGTTGATCTTCCCATTTGAATAATTTAATCATATTTCATAATTTAATGAATATTGCAACTATAGCCTTTTTTTCATTGATGTTTCCTCAGCTCATTTTATAACATTTTTTAACAATCTTAAATTTCCAAATATACTTTGGTTATTTATTCTGACTGAAATTGGGTTACATGCAGTGCCTCCCAATAACCTTATTGCATGAAGCTTACCTAGACCAGGGACCAGTAGATATCCATCCTGGGGATATTGAAGCAAAGTACAGAATTCCAGCTGTACTTAAGGCCCGTTGCTCCTGTCCAACCACTCAGTCTAGTGTTGAGCCTTCCTTTTGTTGTTATATAAAATTTTACATTATCTCATTTTTTATTTCAGCTCCTATTACCTACTTAGCTTACATTTTCCATCTCTATCACAACATAAGATATATTTTTAAATAAGTTTAGTAAGACACAACTACTTTGCATCGTCCCTTGTGGGGGTCAGACCTAAAGACACCTTGCTAATCTAATCCTCTTATATGAGCTGTTACCACCATTACGCCCTGTTAAATATTGTGCCTACCCATTCAAGCATTAATAGGACTGATTTTCCTCTAACCCGATAAGAAGTAAAGTTGCACAGATCAACTTCCAGGAATCTGTGTTCCCGAGGCAGGTTCACGGGTTACTAACAATTGGGTAGTGACTGTGTAAACTTTAGCATAATATAGAATCCAACACCAGTTCATAACATATCACACC
The DNA here is from genome assembly GCA_003024985.2 of Euperipatoides rowelli. Lineage (NCBI taxonomy): Eukaryota > Metazoa > Onychophora > Udeonychophora > Euonychophora > Peripatopsidae > Euperipatoides > Euperipatoides rowelli. The sequence goes on from PXIH01S0062706.1 coordinate 10,553, forward strand.
TGAATATACAATTAAGTCCATCAATAAAGTTTGTCTTACCCCCCCCCCTGTCTTATGAAATACTTTAGGGTTATCTATATTATTTGTTTCCTTTCACTAGGAAATTTTATTCTATATATAGGTATTTTGTATGGCCAGTACTTTATTCATTTAGAGTACCTCTTCAAGCAGCAAATGTACGATATATATA
>PXIH01S0062894.1:0-10103 GCA_003024985.2 Euperipatoides rowelli
CCCCCATTTTCACCCAAACAAATGATAAGAGCGCATGCGCCCTTGCTCTGCATTCTACGATAGTGAATATAAATCATCACTGAAATAATAAATCATTTCTAAAATTGAACAATTACATTGCTTTATAAACTTTGTGGAAATATATTTTAACTTCAAACTCACCTCATTCACATCTTTAGGTATAATTTTTAGCCAAATTATTTCACAAAAGGTTCATAATTACTATTAGAATGAAATAAATTACAACGTAGAAGTATGGTAATTATTTCTAAAAATATTAAATACTAACATTGCTTTAAAAATCTTTTTACAATTCTTTTTTGAAAGAATCTAACCTGATCACTTTACTACATACATCTTTATTTTTATCGTAACTAACAAAAGGTTCAAGAAAAAAATGTGGAAATTAATTCATAAATTGAGCATTCAGATTGCTTTATAAGTTATGTGAATGATTCATATGAATAAATGATATCCATTTTACTTTTAAAGCCATCTTCCTGTTTCAGTATGCACATGTTTCATGTAAGTTACAATTTTTATCCAAATAAGCTAACACAAAAGAAATCAAAGTGGAAATGTGAAATCATTTCTAAATTGAAAATATAACATCACTTTAAATGTTTTACAGGAATATTTTTGTATGAATAAATGCTAGCATTTTACTTTCAAACCCTGCTTCAGTACACATACACCACATAATCTCACAAAAGAATAATAAATCAAATCATGAAAGTCCCTCGTCGCAAGGCCATTGTTTAATGAAAAATCATTGCTAAGCACTTCCATAGGAACCTATTGCAGTTGAATCCTTAAGTGAGGGTCCACTGTATTAAAAATAAAATTCATAATATAACTTGAACTTTAAAATGTATACTGTAGGCTAGTATAAAATTATTTCATCAATTTAATTTATACTATATAAAATTTGTTTATCTGGCAATTTTTTTTATATAAAAAAAATATTGAACTAGTGCTCATTTTATTCATATGACTAAACATTTATTATTTTTAAAAAATTGCTTTTATATATTCTTTTATGGAAATTAAATCATTATAGAAAATCTTTTTTTTTTTTAATAATGCATGAACAACTTTAAATTCAAATATAAATGGCCTAATATTTGAATTTCTTTTATCTTCAATTGGCAGAGCATTTAAATAAGTATTGTTTAATTTTAATTCATTGATATTATTCATTAGATCTAGATGATGATTGTTTTGTTTATCATAGGGAGCAAGTCCTGTTCGACCGCATCCAGAAAGAATACAACGTAAGAGTTTTGCTTTTGTTATTTTAAATTGAGTATTTAAAAAAATCTCATTTAGAAATGATTTTAAGATAAAATGTATTTTATCCTGCAATGTTTGAAAGATTACAAATTAGGTTTGTCATATTTCATGATTTGTCACTTTTTTTCTTGATAAGAGATTTATATTTTATACAATTATATGCAATAAATTTATGTATTTTAATTAACGATTTTTAACTCTAAATGGTAAAAATTTAAGAATTTGAGTCAAAAGCCACTTCCTAATGAAAAATAAAATTATATAAAATGTATATATAGTAGCCTAAGGTGTGCTTATATAAACAACAACGTTTTAGGTTGAACAAAATAATAGTAGAGGGGGAGTGATTCTTTCAATTTTAGTAAGCGTTTTTTTTTTTTTTACACAGTTTAGAAATTTTTTTATTCTGATGTCATAAATATTCAGAAAATTGTCCTGACTCATATGTACTATATAGTATAGTATATTCTTTTACTTTAGGCAAATTCATCTCTTTATTTAAAATATATATTTTTTTAAAGCCAGCCCTTTTTAAAACTACCTCTTGTTTGTGCACAATTAATGCTTAAAAATACAAAAGTCAACTTTTCTTCCCCCTTTCTCCCCTTAAAAAATGAAATGAATCTGGGACCTAGGTTATTTACTGTATGTTTAAAACGCAACCAAGATAAACCTAATTGTTTAATTATTGAATTTTATACAGTTTATAATTTAGATGGGTAGGGGGGGGGGGGGTTAACAAGAATATTTTTTTTTTAAATTTCTAAGAATATATGGCAAATTGATAAAAAAAAATGACTTGCCCAGATCAGAAACTTGTTTAATGGGGATGGGTAAATTTTAATTATTTAGCCTAAATTTTCTCTATTTCTAATATTCTTATGATTTATTACTTTCTGTCTTAATTATTGAAATAAAAAGCTGAAAAAAATATTTTAGCTAAAGCTTTATATGAAAAAAAAATGTAATTTTTAAGGCGATTGATTTGAGAGAGTAACAAAATTAGTGTTAATTACAAAATAGAATTTTTTTTTTTTTTTGGACGGAGGGATTAATTTACAGCATATGTAAATGGGTCTAAACTTTTACTTTTTTGAAAATTTACTTCCATGGACACACGAAAGCTCTTCTGTTTAAATTGTCATTTTTAAAAATGGTGGCGAAAAAAGAATGGGCTACTACGATGCAACATGTAAATTGTTTTTTGTTTTTTTACATTTTGAAATGAAAATTAATTGTTTTATCAGATGGAGCTTAAAATATCCAAACAAATTATGATAAATTTATTGTAATGATTTTTATATGTGACATCTCATTTGTGTGATTTATTGTGGGTCATATTATCAAGTTCTAACAGTTGACAATGTGCTGAGGATGAAAACATACTGTATATTCATTAATGGAATAATATATCTAGACATGTACTGTATATTTTTTAATATTTTCACTTTTAGAGGAAGTAAAATAATTGAATTGCTCTTTTTTTTTTACTAAGCAATGTAAATCTGCAAAAAAAAAAGCATTTAATTAAACAAATATTTAATCTGAAATACAGAAAAAAATTATATCAAATTTAATTATAAAAATTTTGTGCTGGTTATTGATGTTTTTTTTTTTATTTTTTTTATTATTATTGTTTGTATATATTTGTTTTTTTTTTATACTTCTCCATTTTTTACTTTTATCCATTCCATTTACTGATGTAAATTTATTATACAAAAGTATTATTTACTTAATTTACAGTACATGTTAAAAAAAATTACCGTAAATAATTTTTCTGTATTTCAGAGATTATATACATGTATATATATACTGTATATATATTTTATTTCACCTGTTTACAGTACGTAACATTTTGACATCACTCTATCTCTTCAATTTGAGATAGAATTTGTATTGTTTGGTTGGTTAGATTCAGCATTAAATTTGCATTTTAAAAAAGTTGTAAGTTTATTCCTAAATGATTTTAAATAAGTTATTAGGACATCGGAAAATCAAAATTTTATGAATCGCTTGATTAGCTCTTGAAATAAAAGAATTATCAAAGTGTTATTATTTGGAGTTCTTTATTATTATTGTTAAGTATTTATCCTTGAAAAGAAGGGAGGCGTTAGATTTTCATTACATGTAGTATGACGGGATGAGAAACTGGGGTGGGGGTGAGGTTAGTTGCTAATTGGGTACTGTGTTTTCAGTTATATGATAAGGGTTGGTGTTGGGGTTTGCAGTGTGGCTGAATGGCCTATTGGGAACCCCCACAAATGATAATTATGCAGTGGTGAGACGAATGTAATGAGCAACACAGACAACTATGTATGGGGGCAAAAAACATGTATTTATTAGGGTCCACAGGACTCTGATAAGATTAGGCAATTACAGTAGGATAATTCTTGGGATAATAATATGGGGATCAGCTAGGTTATTTCTGATTATGTGGTGAGAGAGAGAATTTTGGTTGTGTTATTGTTAATGGGCAATCATGGCTGCTTAATGCTATTGGGTGGATCTTACTTGTTTCTTCTTACTGCCTTTGCACCTTGTTGGGAAACTCTGGATGGAAGTTGGGGATCCGATTCCTTGGTAGTTGATCCTGGTTGGTAATGGCTGCTCCTCTCCCCAGGCTGCTTCACAGTATTGGCTTCTCACTTTTGTTTTCCTTTCTCTCTTAACTGGAGGTCAGTAACTCTCAGCAACCCAGGAAAAAGAGGCTGAGCAATGGCCAGCCAACAATTTGTACTTCCCTGGCTGGACATGTCAGGACCCCAAAGTTCCTGAACAACTCCTTTTTTGGTAGTGCACATGGTAAGCAGCCTAAGGTAGGCCAGCACCTCTCTTTGGTGTTAGCCCAACTTCCTGCCCACTAGGATCAAGTGCAATTATAAGTGACAAAGCAAAAATGAATATTGGTAGGTAGGCAGCCATGTTTGTTTGCAGCCATGATTGTGCCCTGATAATGTTATTTGGCAGTTCTTTGCCCAAAGTTCCTGGGAAACAAACGGGTAAGGAATAATTCTGTGGTTAGGCTAAGCTAATTCAGTCCTGCTTAGCCTAGACCAATCTTGTGTTGTCATGGCAACATTGACAGTTCTGACAAGTAGTATTCTCTCTCTCTCCTCTCTCTCACTCTTGGCTATTGCTGATCATATTATTATGGATAACACATAGGATGGGATATGGTAATACTAGCAATAGACTAGTTACTAATAATAATAATGTCATATTGTACATTGTCTGTGGAGCAAACTCCACAGCACCTTACTAGCTTATATAAGCTAACTGATACCCTCTGCTGTGTGTAGCTTGTGATGAGACACAGTTGTATACCTAATTAGGGATACAACTATGACATTACAATTATGACATAATTAATATTTTTTGTTTTTTTTGCATGAGGCTGGGGAGAAAGAAGTGAAATTAATTAGGTTTTATTTTTCTTTCATAAATCTTAATGCTCTATTATATAACATAAATTTATCATTCCATTATTTAGGAAATTAATAAAAGTATAAATTTAAGTTATTGATGTTTTAAAGATATAGTATTTCTCATTAAAAAAAGCTTATACTGTATGGTAGAAGGCAATATTAGGTAAAATTTTCCAGTTTTAATATTTATAAATATGAATAATGATAACACTTTTTTATGGAAATTTAATACACAAATTATTGGCATCACACTGTCTTGTTTGATATAGATTCTGTATTGTGGTCCTAATTTCAAGCAGTAAATATACTGTGCATCGAAGCTACTGAATTATCCATTAATTCTCCTCAAATATATTTTTTGCAATAGCTGAAAAGCACTAAATAATAACTGGTTCCCTGGATGCTGAATAATCAAATAACAAAAAACATGCAATTATATTTATTTCAAACTTTTTGAAATAAATTATAATCATCAAACTCGGAATTTGAAATCTGTCCAGTTTCAACGATCTCAATAATTCTTTACCTTAGCAGAAGCTAAAGGCTGTTTTTTTTTTTTTTTGCAGCATTTTTGTGACTACTATCACAATTGCAGCAAAATTATTTTTTTGTCATTTTATTTTTACACTAACATACAGCTAATTATATTTATTTATTACAAAAATGTCTAACTGCAAACATTGATATTAAAATATGCCTAATATGATAATGCTAAGGCCACTAAAAAAAAAGTCTTGTTTCTCATCCCCGGGCGGGTGCTTCTAAAAGTTGTCGGGTAAATGGGTTTTTTTTATGTATTTACATTTGTTTAAATAATAATAAAAAAATTCCTGAAATTTTTTTAAAAAAAAATGATTTTTGGTTTTTATTGTGGAGTGGTAGAATCCCAATTCTCTGAATTTAAGTGGAGTGGAAAGGGTGAAAAGGGAAGGAGCTACAGACAAATAACTTTGTAAATAACTTTTTTTTTTTAGTATGTAATCGTCTTTGAAAATAAATTAAAAATAAATTAATTTCATTTGACTTTTATCATTGTTTAACTTTGAGTTCAAAAGCAAAGGTATTTTATAGTATTCCATCCATCAAAAGCCTCCAAACCAGCTGTGGAAATATCATTAGTATTAACATTTTTGGAAACATCCAACTTTAGATGGATTTTTTTTTTTTTAAACTGATGAATCAAATTTAGTTATTGCAGCAAACAAATGGATCTAATGGCCAATAATAGATAAAAAAAATGTTTTGCTGGATTTTGGTTCTAAATATTTAAGCTTCAGTAATCTTTTTGTGCACATATTTTTTTTATTTTATTTCTCCATACATTTAAATACACTTTCCTCCCCAGTGATATTCAATTTCATTTCTCGGTAATAAGAATTTCATTTTTTTTTTTTTTAATTTATTAATATTTCATAATTTGACTCTTGAACCAGTTCAATTTTTGTTTTGTTTAAAGTCTTAAATCTTTCCCATTAGAAAATGTTCAAAAAGGATATTTAGTTCCCTTAGGCTTTTGAATGACCATGATGCTCTACTAAAAGGCAGCTTAAACTTTTAATCTCACTTTCACTAAATTTTTTTATATTGTGTTGAACTAGCTGATCTTGTCTTAACATTTAAAAAAATTCTCAGATTGTATTTTTTTTTTTCCGTTTTATTAATGAAGTACAGTATGTCTGTTGTTGTTTTTTTAAGTATAAAATAAACTTTCATTTGTAAATTCTATAAGATTTAAATTAAACTTTTTCCTTGGTTTCAGTAACATTTTGTAAATATTTTATCCTTGTAGCTTTGAAAGGTGGTGCATATACATTGGACACACCCATTCCTGGGTCCGATAAAAAACTTTCAACACCAGCAAAAAGGGCCAAGTGGCATTTAGGTTTGTATTTATTCCGATTGAATGTTTTTGATTATAATTGAACTATTGCGTGTAATCAACTCCGATAACGAATCCGATAAAATATTTTTGTTTGTTCATCCAACAACCGAGTATTTAGTCTAACTAGTGCCAACACAATACTCGCCACTATCAACTAATAACCATCAATTATGACTGTCTATTTGAAGTGATGGTTATATCGTATAAAAAGAAAGCAATCGTTCAGTTTTTAATTAAACAGTTGAACATGAGCACTATTTGATAATTGCTTCAAAGATAATGATTTTGAACTGTTTAATGTGTTTAAACTAGAAGGAAACATTGAAAAAGTATGTACTGTACTCATCCTCATTTGTACATTGTTACTACACCTAGGGAGAATTACAGTATAATCACAATAGTTTTAGAAAATCAATTTTAATTACAGCTTTGCAATATTGATTTTTTTTTTAATGGATGCAAACCCAGTGGTATCTAGAATTTTTATGTGGTTATACTTGTACCCTGATTCCAACCTCGAGTTCCATAGCCGATGAACCTCAGCTATATGTAAGATCAATCCATTTTGGAACCAAGGCATACTCTATTTCTCTTAAATAGACAAAGTTAAAAATTAACTCCTAGCACTTGTGAATATTATCTCTAGATATGCCTCTGGTCGAAAAATTTATATTATTTGTATTTTACAATTTAATTGTTTATGTTAAAGGATTTCTCTTTATAATTTAGAAATTAAGATTTAAGCCCATCATACTATTTGGTAATAGTCATGCTAAAGTGAAATAACTATATACCTGCTGGTTTTTAATTCAATAACCTTAAATAAATCATTTTAATAACTATATACTGTAAATAAGACAGCAAGTATTAATATTTCCCATGTTTCATTGATTATAATATTAAAGTGTCCGAGAGTATTAACTGACGCTCTCCATTAATATATTGTATATACTGTATTATATTTTAAAGTGAGTGTACACTCCACCTTGTATAACACCTTTTGTAATTACCTCGATTTGACTATTTTGCCAGTGGTGATATATTAAACTATAACATTCAAAATAAGTTCTGACTTATAGTAATTATTTGAGTTAGTGTTTTTTGACCATATTCATTTCATTGCCCTATATTGGTTTTTATAATAATCGTACAATAATTACAGTACCTTAGGGTGCAAATCATAAACACCTTTGCCACTCTAAAGCATACTACACTTGATGTGACCAGTTCAAACATACCTATCAACAAGCTAGTATATGCTAATGGGATTAAGTATTGGGATAGCTAATGTAACATCATTTACTTTATATTCATGTAACCATTTTTTTAGTAATATTGTATTTAGTTATCAATCACTGTTGGCCAGATTAAATAATAGAAATAAGCCAATGAAAAGCAATTGATGATGAAAATGTAATTACATTATTTTGTGTTTTTTTTTTTTTTAGGTATTCGTTCACAAAGTAAACCACACGACATCATGAATGAAGTTTATAGGGCTATGAAAACGCTTAATTTTGTAAGTACAATATTTTTGTAGTTAATTTATTATATTTCTAGGTGAGATGACTCTCAGCTTTTTTTAACCCCTTAGCTGCGTACTGTGAATGAAGATTTGTTCCCAATTTGCGTCACTCTTTAGACTATTTTGACATGTTTAGTTTAAGTTATATAAAACAGCTAAATTCTTTTTGAAATTTGAAATGTTAGAAGCTGTAATTGAATCTTAATTTATTTTATATTTTTTATACAAAAATTAAATCTATCGATCTATTAAAAAAATGGAAAAAAAAAAATAGACATTTTTTTCCCCTAGTGCTAACATTTGTTAATTTTATCATATTTCGTTGCTACTTTTGTTATAAATCTAAAATAATTTTAGAAATGTATCAAATTAATTTTCCTTGTTGTCATTCATAAAATGCTTGATGTCTCAGCAGAAAAGTTAATTTATTGTTTACAGTATTTAAATCAAAACGTCTGCAAAGAAGAACAGGTTTATTTTATCTGCCCTAATTGAAAGAGAAATTCTAAAACTTAGAAGCCAGAAACTAATGAACTCTTGTCATTAGAAAGAAAAGTTATGCAGCTTTATTTAGAAAACTTTATCTTGAAAGAAAGAAAAAAACAAAATAATGATAAAAACGCACAAAAATTCTATATTAGTTTTATACTGTAATTATTATTACGATAAAATGACAGTTTCAATAATTTCAGTTTTATTGCCTTATATACATGTACAGTAGATAGTTTATAAGTGCAAAATCTCAATATTATAAAAATTAAATGTGAATAAATAATTTTCCAAATGTAATAAAATATGTGAAATTTCAAAGACATACTATTACGACCACCAGCGCGGGAGTTTGTTAAGGCAGTCAATGAAGCAAACCTACTGCCTGCAGCCATTTACTGTATATTATTTTATGTTTACAAATAGCAACATTAAAAATTATATTCTATAAATTAACATATTTATATTGATTAATTGTTATTTAGAAAACATAAAAATATATTAATTAGGCATTTAAAAGTTATTAAACTGAAAAAAAAAAAAAAAATTTCTTATTAAGAAGTAGTTTATAAATGTCTTCCGCAAAACTGGAACTGTCTGTGAAACCGACAATAAACGTCCTCCGCAGTTAAGGGGTTAAGTTTGTGTACAGTACATAAAAGTCCAATAAAAATTTAAATGATTCAAGCTTAGGATTTTAGCAAGAAAATAAGTCATATTGTGATATTTAGTTCTTCAGTACATACTGTATTAAGGGAATAGGTTAGAAAATCTTATTTCCTGAAGTAAACAAAATTAACTTCCATATTCCTTAGTAGTGTTTCCTTCTAGGAATTTTTAGTAGGGTGGGGCACACTTCCCTTTTTATACCTCGGAAATATCACTTTGACCATTTTTAATACCTCCTGCTGTCTTTCACCCTACCATATTTTTTAAATATTAATTATTGCTACTACTTCTTTACTTTGTTAATTAATTTACTCAGATTTCAATTGTCTTCTCAGCAATCAAAGTCGGCCTATTTAACATTCTCATTATTCATCAAATAATCATTAGCTAGACATGAATAACCTTTCATGAACTTTATAAATTTCTACTGACCGAATCATGTTTATTAAAGCCTACTTAGGGCCCCAGAAAAAAGAATTATTAATTTCTAAAAATTTAATTATTGTAATAAGGTAGTGAATTAGTTGTGTACTAATAAAGTATTTTTGTTAAATAAAATAATGACTTTTTGATTAAAATTAATTTCATTTTATAAACGTGATCTCAATTGTCCACGCTAACACATAACTGGCCGTTCGAACACAAAGCGAACTAGTATTGATTGCACACACTGATTGGTTCTTATATGACGAGTTGCATCCACAATAAAACTTGTCATTTTTATCTCGCACATTCCCAATGCCACCCAGAGCCTATATTCATATCTGTCAATCTGAAGTAGAGATGGGAAAAAACGTTTAATTGGCTAAACGTTTAAACG
>PXIH01S0062943.1:0-10259 GCA_003024985.2 Euperipatoides rowelli
AAAAATCAAGAAAATAAAACTGCTAACATAGTACGTACCGGTATATTAATGGAAAGGCCGAAAGTGAGAAAAGAAGAATCTATAGGCCTACTAGATTTCAAAAGCAATAGAAAAATACAGATGAAGACGATTGAGTAAGGTACAGTATGTAGTAGTTTAGAAGATTGTAAAATATATTCTATTATATTGTAATAAATAGTACAGCGTTTATCTAAACATAATTATGTTTAAATATTTTACTCGAGAAAAACTAGGCTATAATAGAAAGAAAATTTTTAATTCAACTGCATTTAAATAATTAATTTATCTTACAGTTTTTTTAATTAAGGACTGTTGTATGCAACACTTTACTCGACATTTTTTGATAGGCTATATTTATAAGAAATTATTTTTATTTATGCATTTATTAATAAGATATACTGTAAGTTTCTAAAGTTATAGTATGCTTGAATGCCATGCGGAGTAGAGAAATTAACAAAATACATTAGCAAAAAAACTTTTTTTTTTAATTATTAAAACGTAGTACAATTATTTTATTTTAAATCTCAACTAAAAAGTATTTAAGAATCAATATTTTTATATTAATAAATTAATGTTAAATTAAAGATAATAAACTGAATACAGGTAGTGTCATTAATATGTCATGCATGACTTGCCAGGTACACTAATTTAGACAATATGAAGATTTAGCGTGTTATAAAGTTAATAAATCGCTTAAATATCAAAATGAAATTTAATTATTCATTTACTATAACATCGTTTAATCTCAATTGCTTTTTTTTTTTTTAGACAAAAAGTGAAACATTTGAAAGAAATAATGCCTGAAATAATCAACGGATTTAACTTTCTTCATTTCCACTAGCAGATTATGTCACTATCATAAAGCCTTCACGATACAAAACTTTATGACTTCGTGTCTGCAAAATATGGCTGTGCGCAGTGTCGGCGCATATAGAACCATTATTTAATGTCTATATATTAAAACAATTAACTCGTACAGCAACAGACATATAGAATCAATTCGACCTTCATTTAATGACATCGATAGAATGAACTAATAATGTATATAATAATTCATTATTAAATTACAACCAAGTAATAAAGAGAGACAGCAAATACATATGATTCCACCTCATAACCAAGGATGATAATAATAATCATAATATATAGACTTCTGATGTCATATAGCACTCAACTTTATTTTATGCAGCTAGCAAGTTTATATAACTATTAAAATGAAATAAAGACTATAATTTATATAAATATCCATATTACAAAAAAAAAAGAGAGAATTGACGACTATTTAATTGAGAAAAAAAATTTTAGAGTTTGATTTTAGGATCTAAAAGTATTTTACTTACTCCATCTTTTCTATTACAATTACAATCACAATTACAAATTATTGTATAACATAAAATTCAGACAAAATAATAAATCTAGAAAATACAATAGCTTCAGTATATAAAAATAGCTAAATAATTCATACAGAGGGGCTGGTCCGTATTTATGGCCCAGCAGGTTTAAGCCTATTGGATAATTAAGTCTAACCAATATATAGAGAAGACACTCACCTTCAATCTGGAATATTAGAGAACACTTAGTTGTCCACGGTTCACGTTCGTTTGGCCAAAATATATTCTCGGAAATCATCATCGTTTTCATTTTCATCTTTATATCGCCATTACTGTTATTTACTAGTTTTACAAACCAACAAGTCTGCATCATAACGAGGTTTCGAGGTTTCGAGTATTTTGCTCGGGAATTATATTTCTCGAACAAAGGGCTTTTTTTTATTTCAAAATGTGCATAACTAGCTATATTTTTATAACTTCTATGGATGATTCAGGGTTTGGTTTTTTGGATGAAGGGTGTATTTGTGGGTATTGNGCCCGCTGGTGTAGATTTCTTAATATTATATTGGATTTTAGGATCTTTCCAAATGTGCATCATTACGAGGATCTGAAGTATTTTTAGCGTGAACTAGCTCTATTTTGGTGATTTGAAAATGTCAATAAAAATGAGGATCTGAAAAATATTCAAAAAATCTACACTAGCGGGCACAATACCCACAAATACACTCTTCATCCAAAAAACCAAACCCTGAATCATCCATAGAAGTTATAAAAATATAGCTAGTTTACGAAAAAATATTTCAAATCCTCGTAATGATTCGGAACCTCGTTATGATGCTGACTTGTTGGTTTGTAAAACTAGTCCCTATTGCAATTAATGGTGATATAAAGATGGAAACAATGATTTCCGAGGCTGTATTTTGGCAAACCTAATGCAAACCGTAGACAACTAAGTGTTCTCCAATATGCCAGATTGAAAGTGAGGGTCTACTATATATATTGGTTAGACATAATTAACCAAAATGCTTAAACCTGCTGGGCCATAAATACGGACCAGCCCCCATACAGATATACATACTGTATATTATCATCATCGTCGTCATAATCAGTCCACAGTTTAATGGATCAAGGCCTCTGCAAAATTTTCTAAATTTTCTCCATGGATTTCTATCTTCAGCCATTCATTTCCAACCAGATCAAACTTTCTTATTTCATTCTCCCATCTGACATTAAGTCTTCTTTTGCCATCAGTTTTAGTTCCTTGGAATCCAGTTGAATATTTATGTAGTTCATATTATTTTTCCTTCTTGCTACCAGTTCTGACTATTTCCACTTTAAATTATTTACTCTATAAATAGTATCACAAACCTTTGTTTGTGTTATAATCAAGTGCTTTTAAAATGGTGGGAGTCATGCCAACCCCCCTCTCCCCCCCCCATCCCTCCCAGGAGTCCCTGAAGCTTTAGTTAGGGTGCTACAAGCCTTGGAGACGAATCTAATAATTTTAATTTAAAATATTAGACCTTATATTGAATTATTTGTCAAAATATGAGAGCATCTCCATGTCATTAGCCAGTATATGGTAGATCTACTTGTCAATATATTGTTTCTTATCTCGCTTTTGATATTCAGCATTTAAAATTGTTGAATGTATTGCTAGAATTTCAAACTACCCTGAATATTATAGGATGATTCTTGACTGATCGCAGTCAAATTGTATGCTTCCTAAAAGTGATCAATTTCTTGAATTTAATTTCACTAATGGAGTTCCCCAAGGCTCTGTTTTATGTCCTTTAGTTTTCATATTTCTATCAATAGCACCACTGTTTGATCAATGATGTGTCTGTCATCTTTTATCTCAAGAAACTGCTGATGAAATTAGTGTTGATTCATGTTAAATGGTATGGTTAATTATTAATCCAAACAATTCGATTGTAATGGTCCATGACTTTTTGGTAACCCTGTAAAATATACTGTAAATCATTGGTCTTTAACCTTTTAATACCTACCTCCCACTTTTGTATCTTTGTTGATGGTAAAATTTCGTTACCAAACCACCGGTGCCACAATAACTCAATTGAGCGCAAGTGCAAAATAATTTTTAGACGGGAGGGTTTGTAAAAAATATGTTTATACATAGATAATTTAAATATAATGAATTTCTGCATCTCAATCGATACAAGCTCGCGAAGTTGTTAGCAATGTATTTGAAATATGGAGGAAGAACAAAATTAGTAACAATGGGCAAAAACTCCATCACCCACCATGAAAGATTGAATCACCACTAGTGGGCAGTAGAGACCAGGTTGACTAACACTAATATATATGTTGTTTATTTTAATATGTTTCTGCCAATGGCTGAAAACAGAACTTTTATTTACAAGTATGTACAATAAATAAAATTGATTTCATTATTTTTCAAGCCGGAATAACCAGGAGGTTCTTCCCAGAATCGAATCAGCGACCATCTTAGTAGTTCGGGCACCAAGTTAGAGCATTCATGACTAGGCCCACAACACTACCACTGATATAAATGTTATTTTACAAAACTTTATTACAACTGTAAATATTTGTAAAATACTAGGTGTCCTGATTTAAAAGTATCTTAAATGACAGTCATACAGTGATTATATAATTGCAAAATTCAATAAGAGACTATTCATGATACATACTCTAAAGAATGAAGGTTGTTGTTAATATTCTGATGATGGTTTACACATTATTTATCAGTCCTTGTTTAGAATATTGTTGTGCGTCTTGATCTAGTTCCATTAAACCATTACTAAAGATCAATGCAGTAATTTGTAAATGTGCAAAAAAGAATTTTAAAAGTTATTTTGGGTGTTCCTTCATAATATTGTGCCAACAGATGGCATGATTAGGGAGTCTTTCATTTACTTACCTAATTTAAGGAGCTCTGGAGTTACAATATTTGAGAAGAATTACTGTAAACCATTCAATTTATTTTCTATCCTTCCATGTTACTCCAATAATACACCTCCCATATTTATTTAGTTTGTAGTTTAAAATCATCTTTGCGTTGAGTGTCCAAGTTTTAACACCTTAATGTCATCACTCGTAGTACACAGTGGTCGAAAAGTTTTCTTTTGATACATAAGGAAGTTTTCCTTTTAAAACATTACTTAATTTTACAAAAGCATTCCAGCTAATTTTCATTCTTCTGTTCACTTAGCACATAGGTTTACAATCCCTTGTATAGGCTATAAATTATTTATATGCAGTATATACAAATTATTAAATGCAATATTTACTTTGATAGTTTAAATGCTATTTCATATATTTAAACTAATCTGATTCAATTCCAGTTTAAAAATCATTTGGTTCTGATGGAATTTTTACCAATTTATAATATACTGTATGGAGCCTAGTAATAATTATCTACCGTAGTCTAAATACCGTAGTAAAAGTTGCAAAACGTTATTCCATTTAGATTTGATGAGATTAGACACCTTCTAATTTTCAAAAATATCTAACTATATTCAACGGCAAATTTGGTAATGATTTCTGTCATGCTGCTCGGCCATCTTCGGTGAGCTGATGATGCCCGAAGATGTTTTCGCTCTATTTTATGTCCATAGATGTCACTGTATCCGTCATTTTTGACAGGCTTTTAAGTATAGCAACCTAAGAAGGAAGAAATAAATGTCCATCATTTTTGACGGCCTTTTAAACTAGTATGTTAATAAAATTCCAAATGTTTAAAAAAGCCTAACGTTAGTTAGAGTAGACCATAACCTGAAGATACTTTTAAAGATCTATTGAGTATTAATTAACTTCAATCCTCAATATTACAATAGTAAATATTATTTGTTTATGATAAGAGAAATTTAAGCAGAAAGGTCGACTAATTTTAAAATCAATTAATTCTGTAATCTTCTCTTTTTTTTTTATTTAATTTTATTTTTAAAATAACCCACTAGTTTTTCTGATATTTACAACTATATATAGTGAACATAACATTGGAATAAAGACTTCTTAAACATGTCTAATCCGAGGATGACTTTCCCCGGGTTTGAACCAGTGACCAGCTTGGTCGCTGGAGTGCCGATTCAGAGTGATATACTGATTCGATTAGCCCCACAGGGCCTGTAATCTTCTCTGATTTCTTAATTTTCTCATATAGTTTACTTAACTTAAACTATTAACATTTACTAAAACAATAATTAAATATCGTTAAAGAAATATAGTACTATTTATTTTTCAGGACGAGTGCAGAGGGAAATTTGGATAAACCGATAATTTATAAGCTGTATTCAAACATTAAAATGCCGAGCAGATTTCATTATTTACCAAATGATTGGAGGAGTGAGTCAACCTCACACAAATCCTGTAAGCACATATCCTTGCACCCAGTGTTGGACTAGGTCAGTAATTGCCACCAGAGAAAACACAAACAAGGTGGCCACCAAGCAATAGGTTATGTTGAGACAGGGCTTTCCCCTAGTGGGTCCAGGGAAGAGCACTAGTGGAGGTTAAGGGCAAGTGCAACATCCTAGAATTTTTTAAAAAAAATGTGTTTATTTTTATTGAAAAATTACTTTATAAAAAAATGCTTCATTCTTTTCCACTTAATAAAAACTAGCAAATAAGTCCGTTACACGGGCATCAACCATTTTTTTTGTTTAAGCCCTTTTTTATCTAAGAGAAAACATCACTTAAAGTTTCTAAAAATAGTTCCCGAGCCGATCTTTTAAGCCCGTTGTTTCACAGTGATCTAAGAGAGAGAAAAATAGTTCCCATGAAGCCCATTAGATGGAGCTGTTACCGGCTTCTGAACACGTTCATATTTCAATTAAGATATACAATATGGAATTGATATAGTAACATTCCTTTTTTATATATTTTGTTTACCTTTTTACAGAAAAAAATAACATATCCTGTATAAGTAATAAATGATTTTTTTAATAGTGCCATTATGTCCTAATTCTGAGGTGACTATGGTCATGAATTTGATATTTAAAAAAAAAAATTCCTTTGCAATTTTTTCTTTAAACAAAAAACATGATATTCAGTGAAAATAGCATAATACTTTATTTGTTGTCCAAAGTTTGCCTAACATTTTTTTAACAATATTAAGCTAGTATTACCAGTACCCCAAACAATAAACATTTTTATCAAACCTAAATTTTATTGCTAAAAACAACGCTAAATCTTGAGAAATTCATGAATGACTCATTATGAGCAACTAATTTTTGTGAGTGAGGATGTGAACTAGTTCATCTCAAATGAATGACTCAGACTCATCAATAAATTATTTCTAGTGATGTTGAGTATGCAACATTCCGATAATATGATCAATATATGATGTCGATGTCAGAGATTTAATTAATTGATGATTGACTAATTTACAAAGTCTATAGAAATGAGTTTAAAGTCATGCTGGGTTCTAAGAAATCTACGCTGGTTTCTAAGAAATCTACGCTGGTTTCTAAGAAATCTACGCTGTTTTCTAAGAAATCTACGCTGGTTTCTAAGAAATCTACGCTGGTTTCTAAGAAATCTATGCTGGTTTCTAAGAAATCTACACTGGTTTCTAAGAAATCTACACTGGTTTCTAAGAAATCTACACTGGTTTCTAAGAAATCTACGCTGGTTTATAAGAAATCTACGCTGGTTTCTAAGACATCTAGAGGAAAATTTCTTTGATTCTATTCGTTAAGCTAAGCTATTATATCTATCAGATAATCAATGCAAATGTCATTTATGACAATTCACATTTGTTTGAATTATAATATACCTGCATACTCAGTAGTGCAACTAGAAGTAGAATGGCTCTGTAGGCGTGACTGACATTGTCACACTAAGCCGTCCCGTCAAGATGGTGTCAGAAAAGAAAGAATGAGTAATTAAAATAAATTATTAAAAAAAAAAAAAATCAATAAAAGAGTAAAGTAACTATAAGAAAATTAATACTGATATAATATAAATTTTATTTATTTATTTATTTTCTCTTCATAAGAAGGGTCACACACACACATGTCTGGGGCCACCCGGATTTTTTCTGGTGTCTTGCAAGCTAGGCTGACCCTACTGACATCTTCACTTGTGAATAATGTTCCAACCATTATTCAGTTGAAAATGAAATGCATCTTACATCACTAAATGTAATCACTTGTCTGCCCCTCCCCCCCCCCCCTCCACACACACAGACATTCTCTGTCTTCTGTGATCAATATTAGCCTACTACTAAGTTTGGGCCCAATTGGCTCAGCAGTTTAGAAAAAGAGACCATCCATTGTACCCACAACCAACATTTATACTCAACTCCTCCCCCCCCCCCCTCAACAAACTATTAGCCAGTGATCCCCAAACATCCTACCAACTTTCATCCAAATCTGTACAACTGTGAGTAGAAGAGGCTATATCTCAAATAAAAAAATTTCAGAAGATTTTATATAATAATCTGCTTATTTTGTCACTTTTCACACCGGAAGTGACGTAGATTTGATTTCAATAACATTTAATACGGTACTTTTATTTATTTATTTTTTTAAATCGTTAGTATTTGATTTTAATTTTTAGAATTTGCAAAGCAAAGTTTAAGTAAATTTTATAATTGAAATTATTTATATCTTAGGATAAAGTAATTTTATATATTTGGTATTTAATTTTAATTTTTTAAATGTAAAAATATTTGGGGTCTAAAAATGTAGAGTTTTTAGTAGAATCTTTTACCACTAAAATTATTCACAAGTTAGACAAAGGTTTGGGAAATATTTATTTGTAAAAAATGTATTTGTTTATTTCTTTAAATTTTATTTGGTGACAATTTCAGAGAGTTTCCTTTAGTTTGTGTGATTTTGGTATTTGATTTTAATTAGGGAATCGTCAAAAAACTGGGGGACTAATAATATTTGAAAATAAAAAAAAGGTATTTAAAATGTCAAGTTTTTATTCCAATGTTTTACCATTAAAATTATTTATGACTTAGGATAAAGTATTTGGAAAGATTTGGTAGGGAAGAGGGAAACATAGGGAGGGGGGAAAAACAGGTAGAGTAGGTGAATGAATTTCTGTCAATTTGGAAGATTTATGTTTAGAATTTAAAAATAAGATATTTTTGTTTTTAAACAAATGGACGAGGTGAGAAGGGTGAAATGGAGGGAAGGGGGGGGGGTGAATTCCCATTATCTACCTACTTTGTCACTTTGTGACACCGGAAGTGACGTAGAGTTTGAAATTCAACATGACTTTATGGAAATCATTATTATTTGGTTTTAAATTTTACAATTTGCAAATAAGATTTTTTTCATTTTTAACCTGTGGAGGAGGGGTGGGTGGAGGGGAAGGGAAGATGGGGGAAAGCAGGGTTTGAATGGAGGTATGGATGAAAAATGGGTGGAAAGAGGGTAAAATGAATATCCATCATTCTGGAGAGTTTAAGTTTTAGAATTGGAAAACAATTTTTATTTTTTAAACAAATAGGGGGTAAGGACCTGACGTGGTGTAGAGTTTTAACTATTAGAATTTGCAAACAAGATTTTTTCAGTTTTAACTGAAGGGGAGAGGTGTGAAGTGTGGGGGGGGGTATGGGGGAAAATTGTAGCAAGGGGAAAAATGAATTTTTGTCAATTTTGACGGACTTTAAACTAGTTATTTAATTTAAAAAAGGTAACTTTATCCTAACATCTTTCCATGGTTGGATTCAAACCCTCACAAGTCTGTCATAAGGCAAAGCGTATTTCAGTAGGTCCTTCATCCATTATTTGTTTGACAATTTTTTATTTTTTAAGTAAAATATATAGTTTTGTTTCTATTTACTTATTTATTTATTTGGGGAGGAGAGATTTATTCACATAATAATAAAAGTCTCAATTAATATATAAAGTATATAAAATGTTCATAAATAATAAAATAAGAACTACTGTATATAATTTAAAATCAATTTTTCTTACGTCAAAAAAAAACATCCTCTTGATGGCTGCTGGTGTTGCGATTATATGTTTACACTCTTCGGCTCATATAGATTCTTCCTATAACAAAATTAGACCATACATACTCCTCTCCCTATCAAGTCGATTGTTTATTAACAAACCAAAAAACTAGCTTATTACTGTATATAGTAATAGGCTATATAAGCTATTCTGCCTCTAAATGCTGCACTATAATATACTGCTGACTAAAATATTTTTAATGAAATATTTATACCATAAAACAAAATAGAAAACTCCGTCTACATCTTATAAACAGAGGCTAAAAATCTAAATAAATAGCTATAAATAAAAAATATAATTATACTTTAAGAACAGAAATTTAATACTCGTGATTCAATAAACTGCTTTTTCAGATCCGTCAAAGAATAACAAACATTCAAACGTTCAAACGTATACAAACAAGACTCTAAAAGTTTTGATTCGCGGAAATTTTTATAACTCTTTTATTAAACTTTTAATCCAAGTGAATTTATGAAAGGGCTGACTTAAGTAGTATATAGCCTAGAGATTTATAAACTCCGACAATTGCATATTGCAAAATGAATAATAGTGTCAAAATGCCAGAACAAATATTGGAACATATGAGTCGACCCATCTGCTAGAGTTACTTGCCGAGACTATATTCCTTGTAAATGGTTTTATAGAAGGAAATTTGAATGTGAACAGTTATAAAAGAAATAGTATATAAATGACCATTATATCCAAAGACGCTGGCAGGTCATAAACAGATTAACACACTGGGCTTCATTATATAGCTGCATATACATAATATGCATATTAATTGATCTGAAGAACTGCTTAAATAATTCACTGAGGGCTCAATTAATGAAAGATAGTCGTTTTTACGACTTTTAACCCTGTTTAGATGCGATAAAACATCATGGATTGAATGATTAAACTATCAGCTTCTATTGACAGACTTCGTAGACCTTGAAAATAGATTTTATAAACT
>PXIH01S0063016.1:0-11003 GCA_003024985.2 Euperipatoides rowelli
ATAATAAAATATCAAAATATTAAAAAAACGTAATATGTATAAAGATACTGCATATCCCTATTTAACTACTTTTAATAATTTTAGTTATTAATTACAATTATGAAATTATAAAATAAAATAGAAATTATGATAACTTACCGTAGGCTAATATACAGTAGCATACCTTAACCCTCGATAGACCAATAGCGGTCGATTAAAGTTAACCTATATCAATAATAACTAGAGTTTATAATGTAACGACTAGAATATTTTAATTTTAACTATTAATGTTTATCATACGGTAACTTTTTGTTAATTCTACATAAACATGTAACCTTTTTATTGATTTAGCGTAAAATATTAGGCAATAGGGCCTAAACCTCACTGTTTCTTTTAGTCCAGAAAGTTTTTGTTTTAAATTAAACGATCCAAAAATATTATCCAAAAATATTATCATCAGAGTTGGGCCATAACTAATTATTCCCTTGTAGGATTTAAGGTTCAGCTTTAGGTTTAAGATTAAAATTGAAAAAATAAAATATAAATCACTGAGTTACTGCTTACAGTAAGTACTGTATTTTAATAAAGTGACACTTAATCTTGCTATTGGCTGGTTTTGGATTAAAGGTGATGAGTCGCTTGATGGCCAACACATGTCACCAGTGGCCTCAATTGTACAAAATATGAACTATTTATTATTTGAGAAATAATATTTAAGAATATCTCTACCTGAAAAACCAATTAATTTCATATTTAAATAATTAAATCTGTAAAGTTTGGTAAATTTATTTTTTAGTAATATATTTCAAGAGAGTTTAAATGAATAATCAAATGATATATTTACGCTCTTGATCTTTAATAAATTTTTAAAACTTTTTTAATATTTGAATCATGATAAGTAATCATTCTCATATCATATCTACCGCCATCATAGTTGGTAGTTTTGACTTGCTTCTATCTTTAGCTGGAGCAGCTAGAGATTGGCGAGTCATTTATTTGGATGGTTGTACAGTATGCCGGGTAATTGTGTAAGATGTTACCTTCTGTACCATATGATCGCTTGTGGTATGCAGAATTCTTCATACTGTGTATAAATAATGCATTGGCTGATTATCCCAACTAAACACTCAATGTTTTATTGATACACAGTATGAAAAATTCTTCATAATCGGTAACTAGAATTCTATAGTTTTACCTAAATAAATAAATAAATTTTCCAAACAGATTTTAAATAATGTTTCCATAATAATATATTCCAAAGAAAAAAATCTTTCCCATATAATTATCATTATTACAATATGCAGTATCATATGTTATTGTTTAATAACAAAAAAATCTAATAATAATGTGACTTTCACGTGCATATATAGCATGAATTTAGATTCTTTTTTTATTGATTTTTAACAAAGTCACACATGCATATATTAAAGATGAGTGATCCTTACTGAGTTATATAATAAGATAGCTGAACCTTCACCATTTGATGTTGATCCAAGTTTTTTTTTAAAGAATTGTATCCATTACTATTTTTTGCATCCATTTTTTTTAATTCTTTGATATACTATTTTATAGCCTGGCATGAAGAGCACATACTTGGTACCTTTGAGTAGTTAGCTCAATGTCTCTACCAATGTCAGATCACCAGAATAATGAATGTACAAGCATCTCCATTCAAACAATGCCTATGTGATATTTATTGAGCTTCATGAGTAGTGAGTGTCTTATTTTGGTGGAGATGGTTACCCGCTTTCCCCACAATAAGCAATCTTAATGAATCAGAATTTCATCTATTTTGTTTATATGGGGTTTGAGCTCTATCAAAGTGTTTGTATTTGGCCATCTAGTTTTCACAAATTGTGATAATTTTGCTAACAGTTCATAATGTTTAGTTCCAACAGCTATTTCAATATGGGTCCATGAGAACTCATTGATTTTCTCTATTAAAATTATAGATTAATCAGTTTCTGCTGGTGAACACTTTTCATCTATGCAAGGTAATCTCAATAAGTCATCAACATTTCCATTATGTTTTCCATTATGGATTCTGGATGATGCTAAGACTGTGAGATTTGCTTGTCATGGCTCAGAATTGCCTAAGTGGTTTATGATCCATAACAAGAATAAATTTTTACCAAAGATAAATTGGTGGACCTTTTTTGTTCAAAAATTATTCCCAATGCTCCTATGTCCAACTATCAATAATTTTTTCCTACTACTGGTAAAAAAGCAATTGGACATGCTTGTCCTTCTGGGGTGCTAGTGAAATAATTAACTTTAATCCTGTGGGTGAAGGATCTAAAGCTAATAATATTGGCAAGTCAATAGTATAATGTGTTAATACAGTGGTCGATGTTACTGCTTTGTTAATAGCATTGGAAGCTTCTTTGGTTTTTGTATCGCAAGATCTTTTGGTGTTTTTACAGAATAGGTTATTTAGAGAGATTAGAGTAGTAGCTATATTTGGCAAAAGTCTCCTATAGCAGCTTATAAGTTCAAGGAATGACTATAATTTATCAGTGTTCTGTAGTTCTGGGGCTGCTACAAGAGGTTAATTTTTGATTGTCCTGTTTAATACCTGACTGATTAATTACATGGTCCAAATATCCAGTTCCTTCTTAAAAATTCATACTGCATTTTATTTAATCTGATTCTTGTTTCTTCCAGTTTTTGTAGTAATTTTTCCAAATCAATGAAGTGCATCCTTAGATCTGGAATTGATATTAAAATATTATCCAGGTAGCAGAATTTGTTAGGCATGTCTTTAAAAATCTTATCCAACAGTTCCTGAAAGATGGCAGGAGCCGAGGCAAACCATACAGAAGTTTTTTAACTCATAAAAGGTCTTTATTGATATTAATAGTTAAATAATGTGTAGATGTGTCATCCTCTAAAAATTTTTGGTAGTTTTGTTAAAAATGGAACCATTGGTAGTCCGATAAATTTTTTATCAATGATAGGTAGCAAATACTGATCTATTTTTAGACATGGATCCACATCTATCTTTTATTCTGTACAAATCTTAGGTGAATTATTTTTCTTCACAATGGGTATGGTAGGTGCCACCCATTCTGAGTAGTTGACTGTCTCTAAGATATTCTGTTTGACTAGCTTAACAAGTTCTGCTTCTATTTTTGAAATATTGCAAAAGGTACCAGCCTGTGTTTTATGGATTTGGGAGTAGTACCCTATTTTAATTCAATATGCATCTTGAAGTTTTCAACTAGATCCAATTCTGTTTCAAATAATTTTTCAGGGCTATTTAATAATTTTTCAAGTCAGAATAATTTGACGTTGACTTTATACATAGGTAACAGATCTTGCAAGTTATTTAGAACTTTGATAAAGGCCCTGCCTAATAAGGGGATAGAACAGTTTTAATAATGAAAAGTTACTGATTTTTAGCAATTTTACTATTTGTTGCAATATTTACCATAATTCAATTTGGAGCTATTATGTTATGAAAAGCACTTAATTTAATTTCATTACATTCTCTTTTTAATCTTTTGAGTGTTTTATTAAATACATTTAATGGAATTAATGAGACTGCAGCGCAAGTATCACTTTCTAAGTTAATTAGGCCTATTACATTATTAGCAAGAATATCAATAAACAATAGAGCAACAGTATTGCCCTATATATGTATTACAGATAAGTGTTGCAATACTAGTTTATCTGTTATCATTAACATTTTGTTTAGCTTTATTGTAAATTACTATAATTATTTGTCCTTAATTTCCTACTATTAGCAAAATTAAAACATAATTCTCTACTATTTGCTAAGTTAAAACTAGTTATCTTTTATGTGAGACAAATTGCTATGATATATCCTTTGTTCTAAGAGTAGAAACAATTTATGTATTTAAAATTTACAGTTTGTGGACAGTTATCAGAGTTAATTATAGCCATAATGGTTTATAGATTGTTTTGTACAAGGCGTTATGGAAGCATAATCCTTAATTGTATTTTCAGCTACTTTTGCAATCTGAATAAGCATGGTGAAAGAAACATTAACACCCTCCACTAAAAGTCATGTATTTTGAGAATCTGAACACAAGTTGATGAGCAAGGTTTGTATCCAAGTTATCTTTGTACGCACAATTTAAACTAAGCTTATGCAAGGTTGCGACAAAATCAGCTATGGTCTCTCAGCTTCTGCTTCTGACTTCACAGTTTGAAGCACTCAATTTTATTGATTAATTTGAGAAATAATTGATGGTCTAATATTTCCGTAATTCCATCTGCTGTTTTAGTTTCGGTAGACTTAGGCATTATAAGATGATAAAGTAAATTGAAGCATAATTTCTAATCAGCAAAAGAATTATAGAACGTTCTAGATTTCTTCAACTTTGTCTGCTGTTGGAAAAACTTCAATATGTTTGCATTATTTTTGCCAGCTCAATTTTCTATGGTCAAAAAGAATCAAATTTTGATAATTCAAACATTATTTTAATTATTAAAACCTCAAATTATTTTTTTTTTTTTTTTTCTCGGCAAGAAAATAATAAAATCCTCGTAGCCAGTTTTATGTTCTCTTGTAATATATCTAATATCTAAAGAGAATTAACAACAGATTACCAAAGAACTACTTAATATCAACTAGATAAATAATACTCTGAAGTGGAAATATTATCGAACAACATATTAACAGGAATCCATTAATAGAACTGATGTGCATAGATTGTGCCTAGAAAGTTGTGTAAGCTATATTTACACGATATATATAAACAGTATAAGACACCAAATCCGAGAATGTTGGGACTTTAGCCTTGCCAGAATTGAGGTTTTGCCGGTTTTTAGGTCTCTATTAAAAAATAGTAAACACTGTATTAAAATGAAATACGTTACTGCATTAAAATCTTTTTTTTTTAATATAGATGAAACCATTTATTTTTTTAAAAAAAAATGTTGATGCATTTTTCCTCTTTAAAGTGTATTATCAGTGCTAATTTTAAGAAAAGCTAAATTGATTTATTATCTTAAAAGTCATGTTTAATTCATTATTTCTTCATATTCGATCAAATAATTAAGATAATCTCTGTTTATTAAGCCATTTTCAAATAATGAAATGCGATTGCTAACGTCAGGACACATCATCCTGACGGCACCATTGTTTTAGGCAATGTACTCTTTTCAACTACCCTCACACACAAAAAAAAGTATACAAGATCTTGCAAATTTGGTCTAGCAGACCACATTCAAAATAAAGTACATTAGCCTACGGTAAAAATAAAATAACCCATCACAATATTATTAATGAATCATTCAATTTTACTTATTTTTTTCTTTGAATTTGAATTCATTTGGTTTAAATGTAAGGTAAGTTTCCCAATCAGGAAACAACATAGTCTATTTATTATAAATCTGAATACATACTAATTATTACAAACATTTGATACAGAACGAAAAAGAAGAAAAAAAAATTATAGGCTATTGTATAATATAATTTCAATTTTTCGCAGGAAAAACCTAAAGAAAATTCAATAAATCGAACTCACTCCATAAATTACAATATAAAGATTCTTAAACTCCAGAGCTAGACCGCTTGCTGTCATGGCTTGTGTTGTTGTTTTGCGTGAAAGTTCAACAAACATTTTATAAACAAACCTAATTGCAAGTTAGGAAAAATTTGAATGAAAATTCATAGCTTATTTATTATAAATTGGAGTTACATTAAATTTAATATGCAGAATTGTATTTATCTATAAACTTAATTCTAATTTCAATTAACTCTAGATCTATATGGTGTCTATAATAGCCTACGGTAATCATAAGTTAGTTATAATCGTTGTTTTTTTTGCATTTAAACCCAACCAATGAGTTCAAATATATATAAAAAAAAAGTAAAATCGAATGATCCGTTAATATTATTGCTAAGGGATATTTTATTTTTACCGTAAGATATTGTACTTTATTTTCAATGAGATCTGCTAGACCAAATTTCCGAGATCTTTTTTACTAAGAGTAGAGTGCTTAAAACCATGGACCCATCAGCAAGCGCATTTCATTATTTAACTCTTTCCACTCCAAATTAAAATTGCATTGATTGCGTTCTTCTAAATCCCCTGATTTTAATTTTAGTTTTTTTTTAAAAAATCATTTGGTATGATTAAAAACAAATAAATTTTAGTTCTTTTAAACATAAATTTTATCAATTAGAACATTTTTTAAGCTAACAGTGATTGTTCAATTGTTAATTTATAAAAAGGAAATGTCTAACTATGTTCGACAGTGGAGTGGAAAGGGTCAAAGATGGCCTAATAAACTGAGATTATCTTAATTTTTTGATTGAACATGAAGTCTGGAAAAATATGAATTTTAAGTAAAAATAAACAATTTTGAGCTTTTCTTAAAATTCGCACTGATAATACACTTTAAATTATTGCTGTATTTAAAATAAAATATAGTAAAAAATAGCTCTACAAATAAATATTAGATGTCTTTTTTTCTTCTTTTTTTAAAAAAAAATGGCATTAAGCAACCGATATAACAGTTGAATATAAACAACTTGCATGACAATGTTTTAAAATCTATATACATTAACTATTTTATTATACGTGAATTACAAGCTGGATTCAGGTCCTTCCGGATATCAGGTCCAGGGATTTGGCGTCCTATACTTTGTTCTGTTCCCTCAAATCGTAATCAAATCTTTAATGCTAAAGTTTTGACTTTTATACTATTTCATAGGGTTTTATTAATTCATGTTTTTGGGATCACTTTGCAGCAGTTTTCCTGTAGATCTAACAAAAAGCGCACCAATAGTGTAATCAAATGTAATTTTATGAATAATTACTTTTATTTACACCAATCATTTTTAAATGTCTTTAAAGTGTTCACTTTAAATTACACTTGATCATAGGCTACAGTAGCTAATTTCCCTATTTTATATAGTGCTTTCTGTAACAGGATCCTTTGTTCTGACTCACCGGGGTGCCTATGAGTCATGGCGAAGACATAATTTTTACAATATTTAATAATTAGAGAAGATATTTACAATACTAATCTAAACATAATCATAAAAAATGTCAGAGGGAATCCCAAAATACATAACAACAAAACCAAGAGTGATTTTAATGTGCTCTATTTACTGAAATAATAAAAATGCAGATTTATTGTTACAAGCGATAAAAATCTCTTAAGCGTCTGACTGGAAGCCTCGTCAGTTAAAGTCTTGTCTGTGGTAGACTGACTTTCACACAGAAAAGAGCGCTACATGACAAAACTTCTTTGAGAAAAATAACAAAAGAGCAATGCTCAATGTTATCGTACTGTTTATATTATGGAGACTTCTTTTATTGTTTACTTATTTTTCCAGACTTTTTTTCTCCTTTTAAAGTTATTGAAAAAAAAGGATTTCTCTTTTTATTTAATTAATGTAGCTTCATTTAAATACCTTCTTTTCGTGCAATTGAAAACGCTTTTAACTTGGATCAACAAATTCTCTTTATACTGTATATACAGTTAGTTGGATTTGAGTTGCCAATTTTTATTTTCAATAGTTTTTCTGGAAATACACTAAAAATTACCATATTAAAAAAAAAAATTTCAGTTTATAAAAATATAATTATTTAGCTTTATAACTGTGAAAAAATTATTAAAATCGATCAATATTTACTATTTTTAATTTAAGTTAAAAAAAAAAAAGTAGCCTTACCCTGAAGAGAAAGTTGAACCAGTAGGGTATAGATTCTCCTTACATAGTTAAATACATACTGAATAAAATCTTGGTTGGGCATGTTTTGTAGAATTCCGCTTAGTGGCAGGTCGATCTCTTGTTATTTAAACATAATTTAATTAAGGCTTACATTGTAGAATCTCGTTATTTACTAAGCCTAAAAACAACCGCACATTTTTTTTAACAAAACATTTAAAACTACTCACAAAACACATTTTCACAGTAATTTTGAAGAAATAAATCTTTAAGACTATTTTGGAGTCCTAAAAAGGACTCGGTAAAAGATAAAATAAATTTGTAAAAATGTAATCTTTCCATCAGACTGGTAGAAGGTGGCAATTAGGATAGAAGATCCCTGTATACAGTAGCCTACACTAATAAACTTCAAAGATGCAGTAATTGATGTACACTAATAAACTTCAAAGATGCATTAATTGATGGCAAAAAACTGTAAATAAAATTATTGTACTGGTAAAGCAAAAACTCTATGGTTCACTAGTTGGTTTTATATACCTTAGAATCATTTTTTAATCAAATTGTAGAAGCATTTTTTAAAAATTTTCAGCGAAATAGACTACAAGAGTGTGGGTCAGTAAAATATTAAATAGCATTTAAAATTGGTATTAATGAATTAATTAAAGGCGGCTATATAACTGAGCTAAACTTGAAAGAAATTAGCATTTTGTATGGCCCCTTTCATCTTTATGACAGCCAAGCATCTTCTGATCATCGACTCCACCAGCTTTAGGATGGTGCCTCTGTCTATATTCTCCTATGCTTGTTGTAAACTGGCCATCAAATCTCTCTTACTGGTAGGTTTATCGGGTAGTTTATTCCTTTCACGGTGAAGTATAGACCACAAATTCTCAATCGGATTGAGATCTGGGGACTGACTAGGCCACTCTAAGGTTGTAAACTGCCCTATTTTCTTATCTTCAGGTAACTGATATTGAGGATTAGCCAACAGGTTTTTTACCAGCTTGGAAGTGTGTTTGGGGTCATTATCCTGCTGGAAAATGAAATCACCCTCCAGAACAACTTATAGGCAGATGGTACCATGGCCTCTGAGAGTACTTGGACATATTCAGGTGCCTTCATAGTCTCAGAAACCACGACTTGTCGAAGCAAGCCAATGCCACCTAAAGAGAAGGAGCCCCAAACCATAACGGATCTGCCACCATGCTTCACCGTCTTGGCAATGGTATCGCAATTAAAACTATGTCCTCTAGTTCTGTAGCAGGTCTGCATACCACCATCCGATCCAAACAAGTTAAACTTGCTTTCATCAGACCATAGTACTTTNGCCCAATCCTCAGAACTCCAGTGCAAATGTTGCCTAGTGAAAGTCAGCCTCATCTTAAGATGCTTTTTGTTCAAACATGGCTTTTTTGTGATCTTACGACAATGAATTTCCTTCTCAGCCAGTCGACTCCTTATTATACCAAGAGTAACCTGTCTAGCTTGTTTTTTTCCAAGGGCTGTGATTGCAATATCCTTAGCCAATGATTTAGGCTAAGGATATTGCTGCTGCAACAATATTCCGGTCCTCGACAGTTGTAGTTTTCCTTCTTGGCAGTGGTATTTTGCGATCCATGTGCCATTCGGTTTGAAACTTTTTATATAGTCGCCTTACAGTATGTTAATCACATCCAACTTTTTCAGCTATTACTACATTTTTTAGGCCACAATCCTTGTAAGCAATAATCTGGCCTTTCTGAACATCAGTTAGGAATGTATAGCCAGCTTTGGAGGGCCTAGCTTCCGCCATCATTTTCAATTAATTATTTTTTTAAAAAAAGTGTTTATACTGTAAAAGTACCGTGTACTAAAAATGCTGTATTGGCGTCAATACTGAAGCTATATGCATGAACAGGATCTTATTTTTTAAAGCAGGGATTGTTCTAACATAAAACAATGACATAATGATTTAATGGGAGGTTCTAGAAGAAATAATTGGCAGAGACTGGTCACTTTGNNTCGCACTTTAAAAAGCTGTGCTATTAACTTGACGAGCGAGTACAGTCCCACCAGTTTGATCGAACGTATTTAATATTGCTAATCAATTTATAAATGAAATTTCAACTGATTTAGTTGAAAAAACATTTTAAAGAAATTCTAACTTTTAAAAGTTTAAAAAATTGGTTAAGTTTATGTTTTACCAATTTTTGATTAGTGCATCATTATCTATGCTATTCTTGAGCAGTAAATGGGCTTTCTGCAGACTCTTGTTCTGCATTAGTTCAAAAACTGAATATGTCATATTTTCTTTTGACGTCAATCCTTTATCGAATTATACAAAGTATATTGATATATTCTTTAAAAATTTAGAGAAACGAGACATTTGGTGGACGAGGTAAGAGCTTCAAAAGTGACCACTAGAAGTTGTGTGTCTTACCCTGGGGTGTACCAAAAATAGATGTTACTAAATTAAAATGCTTTTAATGATCGAAAACTTTTATATAACTATTCAGGGTCACATTACAATTAATTTTTAAGTGATATTTTATGTATTTGATGTTTTTAACAAATATTTTGACAAACACACATATAATTTTATGGTGTGGTGCTAGGGCGCTATGGATTATTCCATAGGGTATCCACACGGTCTTATAAAAATTGCTATAAATTGAAATTAAATGATTTTAAAAATATAAAAACTTTTGAATATTTAAAATTAATGATTATAATATTTTTTTTTGGGGGGGAAGAAGGTAATATTGAAGAAAAAAAATATAGGAAATTCACAGATGAATGCAAATTATAAAAATCGCAACTCCAATCCAACTGACTGTATGTATATATATATATATATAAAAACTTTTGAATATTTAAAATTAATGATTAAAATATCTTTTTTTTTTTTGATAATATTGAAAAAAAAATATAGGAAATTCACAGATGAATGCAAATTATAAAAATCGGCAACTCGAATCCAACTGACTATGTTATTTGAAAACATGTAAAAATACAGAAAATTCATTAAATATATTTATATTAGATTTAAACCCTCATATATGGTATTCAATATAAATGTTTTTACATAGTGATTCTGATTCAAACTATATCTTAAACAAATTACACCATACAAAAAGTAATGACTGCTGATTACTAGGTTCAAACCCGGGTCTCTTTATACTAATAAAGTTCCCTTTTATTTACATAGAGGTTTAATCTGAACAATATCTTCATGATCTATTCCTGAGAAACTCTATTTAACGAAAGCTCTGACTAGGCTACCATTAGCATATTTAACTTCCAAATTATTTCTCTTTTCTCATTGCCAGACTTTTATTTAGCAATTTATTTAAACGAGCCCATGTTTTACTATGTTGTTAGCAACAATCAAAAT
>PXIH01S0063096.1:0-10211 GCA_003024985.2 Euperipatoides rowelli
GAATGGAAGAAATGAGGAGTTGTGGTAGGGCATTCGGACTAAATAGGAACATGTCGGTAAAACGGAAAAAAATTTAGGATTGATATTTTAACGACTTAGGTTCTGTGTTAGGGGGGGGGGGGGGCGTGAATACAATTGATATGTAAAAGTGGGTCCTAAATACTAAAAGGTTGAGAAACATTGGATTAGAGTGAAAAATAAATCACGGATTATGTAATTGATCATAATTTATTTAGTTATTTTCATATAGCCAAACCTTCTGTCAAGAAAGAGTAAAATTAATGATTCAAAATAGGGAAGAGTGGGAATACTAGTGGGGCCAAACTACCATAGGTGGGCAATGAAAACAAGTTCAATTTTTAGGAGTCGAAATTTATTTAAAGGTATAATTGCAAAAGATGAGCCACCCACTAGTTATGACTTAAATTCCACACAACGACAATTTAGCAGGCTCGGGAAGAAGAAAAAAATGCTAAAGCATTCTGTATATTTAGTCTTTCATTATAATCAAGTCAGGCAGATGAATCAAGAGCAAAGAAATTTTTTGATGCCTTAAAAAGTTGTATGCTGGAAGTCGTGAATGGTGAAGATAAAATGATAGACCTAATGTTTGAATCAAACGAATTGAGAAAATAAATTATCGAAAGTGTGGAAACATATAATCTGAATAAGAGGTTTAATGGCTAAAATTACAATATTATGCGGTATAGTTAGTATGAGGAATGTGATGTTTTACCTTTTCAGAAGATTAAACTGTCGGATCTGACATTGAGTTAAGGACCAGAGGTGACATGTCTTTGGATAAAATACATCAAATTTTAAAGGTTTAAAAACACTGATTAGATCACTGTACAAATATTTATCAAAAAGCAGGGATAGAAAAAGCATTTAGGACAAAAGAAAAAAAAAATTGTTAGGAGTTCAATATGAATCAAAGAAATGCTTTGTAGAAAGTCAAGAGATATATCTCACAATCGCTGGCATTGAACGGATACAAATCAGAAAGAAAGGCAAAAGCAAAGATGACAGGAAACAGAATGGTAGATGATACTAACAACTTTGACGTGTAAAATGAAACAGGAGTGGACATTATGCGTTAGTCATACAATAGCACTATCAGCAGAGAAGCATAACAATGGGAAAATGTTGAAGTCAGGATTGATGATACTCATAACAAATGGACTTTGGAGTTAGCCTGTACCGCTGACTAGATAAAACATAACATCTTTAGTATTTACTATACCAACCAGAACATCCATGAAGAAGTATTGGAACAAGATGGTACCAAACTTTAATTGATCGATATGGCTGAATTGGGAAGAACTATACCTGCAACGGACAAGAAAAAAACATGTATGATTATGATGATAGGAGGAGAGTACCATATTGTAATTCAGATTAGTAATGTACTTTATGTACTGAAGCTATATGATAACTTGGTGTTGGTGTGCCAATTGATCAGAAGAGGAAATATGATACATTTTATGGAAGTATCAAGATACACTCTCTATATGCTTTACAGAATGTCTCAGGGCCTATCTACCTCAGCTCCATTATTCAACAAATTATAAACAATTGTTTACTAGATATAAAATACAAGTGCTCCTTTTGTATCTAATAAAATCTAATCTGTACTTGATTTCTCTCCAAACGTTATTTAACATCTCCTCTGATACTGTGTTCAAAGCCGGGACAATCCTCTCCCATAATTCCTCCATGCTAGTTATATGTTTTGCATTCTTTATACAGCCCCACAGAAAGAAATGAAGGTGAGTGCAGGTGACCTTGGTAGCCATTTAATTGGTCTGTCTCAAATGATCCAACAATTCAGGAATTTCTGATGAAAGAAAATATGCACCTGTAAGACCTAGTTGGTGGGGGGGGGGGGGGCTTCCCTGCTGAAAAAAAACATTTGGTGGCATGTCTTCCAATTGCAAACAGAGAAGAGTTGAAGCCTATCCAGATACAGGGCTTAAAATTAGAAATTTTATAGTGGGAGGTAATATTTTCCCCCACTTATAAGTGACTAGGAGCAGGCTATTTATTTTTAACTTACTTTATTAAAATCAAAATATCAATATTCCAATTTGTTACAAATGCCAAATTTTTACATTATATTTTTTGCTAATATTATTCAGGGATCGTGTAAAATCCTCCATTAAACATCCTTAAATGCTTAAAATTAGGGTAAAATTTAAGTGGAGCAATTCAGACCCCTTTGATAAATGTGATGGCATGAGAGGGTGTTGAATATCGCACACTAACCTCCCCTCTCCCCCTTTCAGCTTGAGTATTTACATATCACCTTTTTCCCATTTTTTACGTAAATAAAAAACGATAAAAAAGATAAATATTTTTATTAATTTACATGATAATATTTACAATCCCACTATTAATTTTTTACATAATTGTAGGCTAGCCTAGTAATTTTTCAAAAACAAAACTAAATAATAAATAGCACGTTAAAATAATATATTACTACGCTAGACAATAATTATGTAAAAATGAAAGTGTTATTTTATGTGTCTTTATCGTGTAAATAATAAAAAAAATATTTATCTTTTTTTCAGGGCTCAAAAGTAGAAGTTTTATACTGGGAGAAAATATTCGCTCCCTCTCACAACTGACTGTGAGAAAGTTGTGTCTTAATAGGAACAATTGCTCCCAATGCTCCCACAATTTTGACATCCTGCCGATAGGTGTTTGAGTTGATCAATTTCTGACCTGCATGTTGTGGATGCAGGGGGAGGGTGGGGTGATACTTGTAATGGTGTATATAAGTGTGGGAAAAACTTTTTGAATTATTAGACAATGTTTTTCATTAACTGTTAAAGTTTTTTTTCTCTATTGAGTTGCTTGGAATTCCTATTGACTCTGGCGAGACCTGGCCTGATCACATATTATCTTACATTCTACCAAGGATAAGACTCCTCTCTAGAATTAATTATGGTAATCTTGTTTGGGGTAATGCAGGAAAGGTTCTACTTCACAAAATTAAAATACTATTTAACATTTCAGCTAGGGTTATTTTATTCAACCCTTGACCTTCGAGTGCAAGTGCTGCAAAGGGGAAATTGAAATGGCTTGACATTGATAATTAATTATTGCTGGTTTCACCGTGGAATTCTAATCTGGAAATGCTTAAATGGAATTTGTCCAATTCACTTGTCAAGCCTCATGAGCACACTGGACCAGGCCCACTCCCATAATACCCGGCTTAGTTCTTCCAAAGGTTTGTTTAGATTTGGGTTCTTCAACGTGGTCCTTAGCGCCCACCAGTGGGTGTTTTAAGTTTTTTGGTGGGCAGTAATGAATTTACTAAAAAAAAGCTTATCAAATCCGACAGGAAGTCAACAAAATGTCCAGTCAACTAAAAAAAGAGCTTATCAAATACGACAAGAGGTGAAGGTGGGGGGGGGGGCATATTGCAATCTCTCCAAAATATGTTAAAGTGGGCGATAAACGAAAAAAGGTTGCAGAACCCTGGTTTAGTTCAACTTGTGATTCAGTTAGTGCTGCTAGAGAAAGGCGTAATCGTGCCCCTTCTCTCTGGAACAGAATTCCACCATCTATCAGAGAATCAAGATCTTTATGTTCACTTAAGACTAACTTCTTGAATTTCATTAGGTCTAACTTNTATTTTCATTGTCCTACCAATTACATTATATATTGTATGCAATAATTAATCTTATCAAAGTAACTTTATTTTGTTTAATTTAAATAATTATTATTTATTTACATTTTTTTTAAATTCTACTTTTTTATTATTATTTGTTGTATATTTTCTTTTATCTGGCGATAATTTCTGTAATACCACCCTCCTAAGCTAGGGTGAAGATTTTGATAATCAATAAACTAATCAGGTGAAAATTTTGAACACCCTCTGTATAATAAAACAAGAAGAGCTGCATTTCTTATTGCACCGAATTGGGGTTAAGTTCATTTCCTTTATACAGCAGGTATGAATACATGCAACTAGTTCATTATTGCACAAAAAGTATAAACGGTGTATAAAACTCAATTTCCTTAAAAAGGAAAATAAAATTTGATTTTTTGTAACTAATATCCATTAAAGGTTATAATTATAAAATATAATAGTATTCTATATTTTTTTTAAAAAAAAAGCAAATAAAAGGATATTTTAGTTGTACATTAAGAATTCTATTTTATTTTTCCCAATATATTTCATTACATCGGTTTTGCCTCAGCTTGGTATTTCTAAGAACTCCCTGCTCTTGTTATTGATTTATCTTAATATGAAAGTACCATTTAAAGAAAAGGGGGGGGGGGAAGGGAATTGAAAATGTGGAAGCACAAGGGTTAACTAGAATTTCTGTCTTAAAACCTTCTTAAGAGAAATCACTTAGTTCTGAGAATTTAATAATAATATAAATAAAGAAAAATGTATGCAGTAAATATTCTGTTGCTGTTTTCGATTTTATTACCTCATAACAGTTCCATTGATTAATATTTATGATTTATTTTGATGGCGTTTTAGCAATTATTATAGCCGTTAAATTTTTTTTTTTTTTTAATGTTAAGAATGTTTTAAGAAAAAAAAAATACCATCAATTCCACTCGATGTAACAAACAATATATTTGAACTATTGCGCCGGTTGTTTATTCAAATTATAGTAAGCCCACACTCCGCACTCAAAAGTAATGAAAATTAAAGTCCTCAAACTAATGTTTGTATTTATTTTTCTCTAGAATAAGTTAATAACAAGTTTCTCCCTTTCTAGATGGAATGACTTTTATGAAATAATTTTAAAAAGGAAAAAATACACACAAACTATTTTGTTCCCAATTTAGGATTGTATTTAAGTTTGTCACACAAGTCATTGTTTGTAGATAACTATATAAATCATAGGCTTTAGCTGCTACACTATCTTTAAAGACATAAAACTTTAGAAATAGAGAGAGGTTCTATGCAACTGTTTCATTTTTTTTTTCCACCCTTGAACAATAATAACTGTGACAAAAGGGATCGGAATGTATCCGTCAGAATCCACTAGTTTCAATACACACAAAGTATTTGAAAAATCGATACTTATTGGATTTTTTTTTATATATATACAGGAGATTCAATTATTGAGTAATAAAATATTAATGTCCTTTAATCTTTATTAGATGTCATATATCTTCACTATCTAGTATTATCACAAACTTAATTACGGCATCTTAGATGGTTTTCTTTCTGACTAAATAAATTCATGTTATTTGTGTATCCTATTACTTGTTTTGTTATCTTTGGAAATAGAGGAAGAGAGGAAAAAAAATGGAATGCGGAATTCTTTCCACAATAAATAACTTTTTTTTCGTTTTCTTCTTTCTGTTCTTTAAGAATAATAATTTATTTTGCAATTAAGTTTCCATTTATTCAACCACGTGCCTGTGTTTGTCCATTCATTTATCTATCAAGCCATTTGCCCATCAGTTTATCCCGTGATGTTTAAAATCATTCAGCTATCTTTTCTATTATCATTCTATCATTATTTATCTATCTATACAGTATGTCCTATCTAATCTATTTATCTATTAATCTATCTACATATCTATCTATATATCTATCTTTCTACTGTATTTCTATCAATCTATCTAATTATCTATCTATATATCTATATCTTTATCTATCTCTATCTCTATTTATCTAACTGTCTGTCTGTCTGTTTGTATGCCTGTCAAATATAAACAAAACGTTCACACAACCAAAAAAAATATTTTTATCAAAGCTTCATGAACAAGGTGAAGCTCATCAAAAATGTGTAAGTGTCCTGCCTGGATTTCCAGTCCCAGGGCCCCGATTAGGATGTGAGGGCCCTGTCTAGAAGAGGTTGTCATATTGATTTTTACAAGAATGAGATGAAGGCGACATTAGACTGTAAATATGCAAAAATCAAAAGACCGTGCTTGAATCAGCAGCACCGACCTCTCAAAGCAAATCAAATGTTATTCTTGCAAAACAAAACACTTGATGAACACTTTACAAATGAACACTTCAATTTATATAAATTTTACTGTAACAAACATGATAGAAAAGTCTGTGAAGAATCTAGAAAAATGAGCAGGGTTGACTAGTCAAGTCGTGTAATCTATGGTTATCTCGCACGGTCTCTACTTGCTCGCAGTAGTGTCAAAATAGCAAATTTCTCACTAAATTTAGCAAATTTACAATATTACAAAGTGCGAAATTTTAACAATTTAGCAGTACCAGGTTGTAGTTTTTTTTTTTGTTTTTTTTTTTACATTTTGATAATATTAAACTTTGAATAAAAATTAAGTGTGGCTATGAATTTTGAACATTACCCGCTCACTTTTAAAATTAAATTCTGATCAAAATGATGATGAAACATTATTTGTGAACCTTGAACATTATGTCCAATAAAATAAATAGAAATTACAGTAGTAGTTTGTAAATGAATAAAACCATTCTTATTTATTCAAATATAAGTTTTCTCACAAAAAATGGTGCCTGATGAAAATATTTGGATGCATGACTCGGATTCTGCACCCTCAAGTCTATGAAGCACACCTATTTTTATAGGTAGGATATTCACACAGACCAGTTATTATTTTTTAAAAAAAAAAATTATTTGTGTGCCAATCACATTAAAGCAGGCAATATCGTCCCTTGGAGGGTGATGGAACGATTCAGTAAATGAGGAGGGGGGGGGGCATTCCTAGACTCAGGTGTAATTGGTGTTGGGGCATAGAATAAAAAATAAAGGGGCAGTGGGAGCATAAAGAAATATGAAAAGAAAATTTTGAAAAAACGTTTGTACGTGTTTTATTTCTTGTGTAACTTAGTGTTAAATTCATAGTGATTAATTTATTTTATTATTTTCCAAATAAACATACAAAAGGCAACTGGTCACCCTTTAATATTTATTAATTATTCCCTTTTTTTTTCTGAGTACATTTCAGATTAATGTTACTATGGTTTATTTTTAAAAACTAATTTTATAATTTCAAGCTTCAAGGTGTCTTATCTACAACAGCATCTTTATTTACTATGTTGTAGGATGGACATAGGTAGAAGTATAGATACCATACATAAAATAATGTAAGTTCTTCACTGCATCTTTCCGTTTGTTCACTTAAAGCAGGTAGATTTCCAGGGGGGGGGGGGGAGAGCGCTGAGTAATTTTTCTCTTCTTCTGAAAAATACGCAAATAAGTTTGGGAGAAGCCATTAAAAACTCATTGGCCTAAGTACAATTTTACCGTGTTTTTAACATCTGCGCATATATTTTTGTCATTACGGTAGGTTTTCCGCAAATTGGAACAAAATTCTTGAAATCAACCAAAAAAGTATTATTTCACCTTTAGATTATCATAAGGTTGGGGGGAAATGGGTTTAATACGTAGTTGGAGTTAGCATTCAGGATTAGGGTAAGGTTAGGACTGTAAACAAAAAAAATAAGACTGCTATCCATCTGGATCATGTGACTAAATAGGAATTAGGCATTTCAATTTTTAATGTCTTGTAGTTTTGGTACCTCTGTGAGCTCATTAAGAATTGTGTG
Source organism: Euperipatoides rowelli (assembly GCA_003024985.2). NCBI lineage: Eukaryota > Metazoa > Onychophora > Udeonychophora > Euonychophora > Peripatopsidae > Euperipatoides > Euperipatoides rowelli. Next base: position 7,526 of record PXIH01S0063096.1, read on the forward strand.
AAAATTTGTTGTTGTTGATGTTTTAAAATACAGTAATTAATCGCTAACATTTCTTCTGTTAGATATGGTATGCCATTGAATAATTAATCTAGCACATTGTTTTTTATTCAATTAATCAATTGGCTTCAATTAATCAATTGGCTTCTTGCCCAGATATTCAACTTAGTCTATTATATTAGTTTATTTTATATTATTTTTAGAAAGGAAACTACAGTTACTTCTAAATATTTAAAAGCTATGCTAGTTAAAAAGCAGGACCATTAAGCTACTTCAACTGAAGGGGAATATTTCACCTCTAGGTCTGATTATATTGAAAGCTTCAACTTATTAATAAGGTCTGCTAGTGTCATCCTAGAGTCATTTAAAGATTAAAAAAAAAAAAGAAGAAGAATTTTTAAGCTTTGCTCTAAATTCAACTTGACTTCATCTTATTTTTTTTTTAAATGTGATTGTCAGGTAATATTTGGTGAGAGATGAAGAAGTTATTATTGTTCCACGGATTAAATATGCATTAATGGCAGTTTTCATTGGTTAGTTTTGATCCCTATTTTCTTGAAGACCAGATTAATAGAAATTTCAATGTAAGGGGATTATTTTTCTAATATAAGAAGCTGTTTTCTTTTTCACTTAGAAAAAGGTAATTTTCTCAATTTTTTAAACTTTTTATTTTTAAAGGGTAATAGTTCGTAGAAGCAACCAAAAAAAAAAAAGATTTTAGTTAATATGAAAGAATGTACTTTAAATTATTATACAATTTCATTTAAAATGATAACAGTAAATTTTTTTTATTAATTACGACTAATTTAGGTATTGAAATTTCGACTTCCGCACACAAAAAAAATAACAAACCGGATGTTGATCATTTTAATTAATGCAAACGTCATTTTTTTTAATTTGTGAGACGTAAAAACATAAACCTTTTTTTAAACATGTATATCGTTATTGTTTTATTTGGCAATAGGTATCTCATCAATTTACGTTTGCGTTTTTTTTTTTTTTCAGGAATAAATAAAATATTTTGGTTTTTAATATTTTTTTTTTATTTGAATATACTTAGAAAATAGAAGAGAAATATCATCATATTATTACTTTGTAATTTTTTAATATTACTTTTTATTACTAAGGGTAAAAATTATAATTGAATTATCCAAAGTACCGCAATCAATCTAATATTAGGAATATTTGATGTATCTACTTTATTTTTTTATTTTCGGAGTATTTAGAACAAGTGAAGGAAGTTCTAGATAGATATCAGACACAGCATTATTTTTTTTCTGGTTGGTTCTGGACGTTATAATTTAAGTTTTGAAATCTAAGACATTTCAATGAGCTAGATAGCCATCAGTCTTTAATTATTTTAGCCAACAGAGGGCACTACGGTCAGTTATAACTGTAAATTTCATCACTACTAGGTAGGATCTGAAATGTTGATGACAAAAATAATTCCTAGGCATTCTTTTTCTGGTACACTCCTTTTTTTTTTGTCAAACTGATTTAATGATCAGCTGCCATAGTATCACTCCTAACCCAACATCACTAGCATCTATCATTAGTTAAAAATGGTTTATTGAAGTCTGGAAAACTTAAAATTAATTTTGATGTTAGCTTTTGTTTGATGGTTTCAAAAACCTTTTGACATTGTTTGGTAGCATAATTTTTGCGAATTGGCAGTAATAGTCAACCTTTCCTAAAAACCGTTATACATCTTTAACGTTCACTGTAGGTGAGTAATGGTCAATCAAGGCTGTTTTTTATAAATTTGGTGGAAGACCTATTGGTGAAATCAAATTATTAGTTCGGGAGCATAAAAATGGCACTTGTCCATATTTAATGTGAGCCCTGCATTTTTCACAGCTTGAAAATTTTTTGTTAGATCTGATTTATGTTGTATTAAGTTTTCCCTTGCTACAAGTATGTCCTCTAATACTATGCAACATGTACCTATTAACTTTCCTAACTGTTTTCATCGTACGAGTAAATATGCATATGCATTACACAGACCGAACAGCATTCTTAAAAACTCAATCTTCTTATTATGGGTTACCATTGCTATTTACTAATGTCTTTTGGATTAATTTTGATTTGTCAATATTCATTACCGATAAAAACGGTTTGTTGGCTAAGAGCTATAAGGAGCCATCAATTCTTGAGAAGGGATAAGTTTATTTGACTGTTATTGCATTTAGTTTTCTATAATCAGTGGGAAAAAATTATGTTCCTTTGAACTTACTTTTTTATTCAACTAGAACGGCTGGAGAAACATAAGCACTGGAAATTTCCTTAATTATATTTTTCATCTAACATAAGTTGAATCTGTTTTTAAAAAGTATGTTATACAATATGAACTTATCTATGTAATGTAATACTAGGCTTGCCACATGTCCTTATTTTGGTAGGACAGTCCTACAATTATGATAGATGTCCTACGTCCAACATGAAAGCTTAATGGTCCTACTTTATATTTGTAAACAAAAAAAAAACTTCATGTTCAAAAATTAAGTCATTTTAAAAAATTAAAAAGAAACACAAAGCACATTCAATTAATTTCTGAATGCACGTATAGGATTTTGTGAACATAATAAAAATCTTCATTGACAACAATATAAAAATCGTTGTTGACAATATAAAAATCTTCATTGACAACAATATAAAATCTTCATTGACAATAATATAAAAATATTCATTG
>PXIH01S0063361.1:0-10084 GCA_003024985.2 Euperipatoides rowelli
AAATTAGAAATAAAACAAAGTTTTGTTTTGTACTTTGTTGTATTTATCTTACAGCAACAAAGGACATATGATTTAATATAATAAATATGCTTTAAAATAGTATGCATCTAATGTTAGACTAATAACATCACTTGAGGGATGAACGGAATGGGAGAAAAATAAGGGGAAGACCAATAAAAGAGTGGCTGGATGGCCTTAAGATCAGACTAACATCAGGCAATTCTCTGTATTAAAAAGAACTCAAGATAGAAAGCTTATGCGATCCATGAGCGTGAACCTGTGCTTTTGAAAACGCACCCAATGTTGGTAAATATCCCCCCCCCCCACTAAATGAACTTTATCATGTTTTCCTGATAGGCTATATGTTTTTGATATGGCTATATGGAGATCAACTCAATTTTTAGATTCTTTTAAACATCCACTTCATATTTACTATGCATTTTCACTAATTCCTCAATGAATTAATTTTTTTTAAAAATTAAATTAAGATTTTTTTTTTAATGTGCAAATATTTAAAAATAAATTAAAAATTGTAATTCCAAGTTTTATCTCTTATTTATTTAAAAAATAATAATTTTAAATGCTCAATATTCAGAAACTAATCAGGAAAAAAAAAAAGACCCCTAATTTCTTTCTGTATTTACACTGATTGCAAAGTTTTATTGATCCTAAGAAACATTTTAAAAAAAATCAATATGTCATAAACTGAAAGGAGGGAGGATATTATGATTTTTAGATCAATTTTGTAGCTGAGTATTAACACCATTAATATTAAAATAGAATTGTAAATTTAAAAACAAAACAAAAAAAAATAATCAAACCCTAACTTTAGGGGGAGAGGGGGAATGGATCACTAAAGGAAGACGAAACATGGTTACGGTTAGGTTTCCAATCTAACATGTTTTGTGCAGTATTTACATAATTATATTTCAATGGTTTTTTTTAATAAGACCCAGTGATTCAAAAATCCCATAATTCACCACAAATATTTATTATTGTAGCAAAGCTGGAAGAATGTTCAAATTTATGGGTTTGTGATGATTCATTACTATAATCAGTATTTAATTCATAGTTATATATATATTTTTTTGTGTTTGTTCAATAATATGAGCAATTTAATTGAAATATTTTTGTTTGTTTATGTGGTATATTACAAAATACCATGTATATTTACTGTAATATACATTGAATACCACAGCAAATATAAGAAGGATTTGAATATGTAAACAGAATAACTAGAATGTTTGTTAGTTCCTTTTTACCTGGTTTAAGAAGAAGCTGCTCTTTTGTAATTACACGGTTATTAAAAACTAATTTGTTATATTCATCAATATGAAATGTGTATCTATTATTTCTCAGTTACAAACAATTTATTAGTTCATTTTTGTAAGTTATTAAAACATGCACAAGTTTTGAAGAGTCTGGCCTGTTTTTTTTTTTTTTTTTTTTCATTTTATGTGAAATCAACAAAGTACTGTATCTAGATTTTCTAGATATTAATTTTTCTTTTGTATATCTATCTATATACTGTAGGTCATGATCGCAGGACCAACAGATGTTGGTAAAAGTACTCTTTGTCGGTTGCTCCTCAATTATGCTGTGAGATTGGGACGCAGACCAATTTTTGTTGATTTAGATGTAGGGCAGGTATGGATTTATTTAATTTAATTATATATCAATATTAATGTTATACTCGAAAAAATAAACATTTTGTAAAAAAAAAAAATTTTCTTGACATGAATTAAAAATGTGTTAAATTCTTCCTGGTTTCATACCACTTTTATTCGACTATTCCATTTTCAAAAGAGGGGAGAAGCATCAATTTTAACCTTATTAAATTCTTAAATTCTTCCTGGTTTCATACCACTTTTATTCGACTATTCCATTTTCAAAAGAGGGGAGAAGCATCAATTTTAACCTTATTAAATTCTTCCNAGGGGAGAAGCATCAATTTTAACCTTATTAAATTCTTCCCGGTTTCATATCACTTTTATTCTAGAATATTTCATTTTCAGAAGAGGGGAGAAGCATTAATGTTAACCTTATTAAATTCTTCCCGGTTTCTTATCACTTTTATTCTAGACTATTCCATTTTCGAAGAGGGGAGAAGCATCAATTTTAACCTTATTAAATGTTTCCCGTTTGTATTACTTTTATTCTTGACTATTCCATTTTCAAAAGAGGTGACAAACATAAATTTAACCTATTAAATATTTCTAGTATAGTTGGTGAATTGAATAAAGAATTCGAACGTTGCAGCAAAGAATTAAATAAATCAACATGTTTTTTTTTTTGGTGCTCCTAATTCACGAACGTTAAACTTCAAAATTTGAAACTCTTCTCATACTTGTTTTTCTTTACATTGTTATAGCTCATGTTGTGAAATATTGAAATGACATGGAGTAATCAAAGTCCTCCAATTTTTCCATTTCTAAGAGAAATTTATTTTGCTCTCAGAAACGATACAAGTTTGGAAAAAGTAGTCTGCTTAACTGATATGGGAATGAAATAGTCCAAAGAAATTATTTTCCCCATACTTCAGACTTCTTCAATGCCAGTATTTTCATGATTTCACCTTGTATAAAGTGCACCTATGAGATGAAACTATAAGTAAAACGATGAGCTAATTCAAGGTCATGGAAAATTCATATTTCCTACAAGTCAGTTGTGAAATGGTTAAAATAATACAAGCAAACATAAATCCACATTTTGAATCAAATTTTAATAATTTTAAACAATAAAATTGTAATTTTTTTTTTAAATTTCCCATTACTAATTTGATCTAATGCAATATATTCATTTTATTATTTATTCATTTGTAGGGTCATATTTCTGTTCCAGGAACTTTAGGTAAATATTCTAAAAACGATTTAAATCTGAAGTATAAGAAATCTTATTTTTTTATTTATTTCTGCATTATAAAATTATATTAGATTTAGAGAAGCAAATGTAAAAAAAAAAATATTTCATAATGTGTTTTACCAAATTTAAATAATTAAAATTCAGTTAATGTAAAATTTGTGGTGTTCTTGACTGGAAAACATGTAACATTGAACCAGGAAAATAAATAAGTAGCTTGACTGCATAGACAAGTTTCTGAGAAAAAGTTAAGACATTTTATTACAAGCTTTCATAATAATATAGACAAACATGATATATTAATTACAATAAATAAATGTGGACTCGTATGCCCCAACAAATGATTTTAAGAACAAATGCTTTATTACTATAATAAATGGACTGGTATATACACTTTGGATTGGCTCTCGTCAAATGAAAAAAATAAACACTTTGTATGTGGGAGAAGTCATTCCAAGAGAATAAGATGAGTGCATGCATTTGACAACTTTATACTAAAGAACGTACACATACAAATTATGTAACAAGAATAAATTTGCATTGATTAGTGTGAAGCCAGACAGCTATTTTATCCATTTGTTAAGAATCAAACACCTGATCAGGCTATGAACAGAACGATTACTATAATAGTATACTAATGCTGTACTCTGAAAATAAATTGATTGAACGTAAGCTAGCTATGACTCCACATGACAATCAAAACAAAGTACAATATATTATATCAATTCATTATACAGCATATATACTGTGTGTATTTAATATAACATTTGGCTTTACTGTATATGGTGTTAAAAAAATGCCACAACAGAAGTCTGGATGGAAGAAAACTTTTTATTTGGTATCAACAGCAAATATATAAAAAAAATAGAATCCTGTCTAGCACAATTGAAGGGGGGTGGGGGTCTCAGACTTGGAGAGCCACTAACTAACTCTCTAACTCAGTGCTTTTTTTTGTAAAAAAAGAGGTGCAGGAACTCATACGTTAGTAATTTGTGAAAAATATAAAAGGTGCAGGAACTCTATCATAGCAATTTGTGAAAAATAAAAAAGGTGCAGGAACTCAGTTCCTGTGAGTTCCCCCACAAAAAAAGCACTGCTCTAACTACATAAAATAACAAATAATAGAATTTTTCTCGCTGGAAAAGCAGTTGTCCTCTCAATATGTGACTTAAGACTAAGTAGTATGTGTGGGTCCTAATTTATTGTTAGGAATGCATGCATACATAAATGAAGTTAAATGCATAATTAGTTGGCATGGTCAAATGAGTTTGAATATTTCAAGAAATGTTAACAATTGTCAATTGATCAGATCGCTTTTATCATGACTTTCACTGACAGTTCTATTCACCAAATGACGTATTAAGAAAGTAATCATATATTGAAATTAACTCAATTATCGCTTGAATACACCAATTAATAAAACAGAAAAAAAAATATTACACACTCGCAATATAAATACAGTATACATTTATTTATGTACTGTACAACATATATATATACACATACAGTATATATATATATCACTGTATATATACAGGTGTTTTCAGTGTATTATGTATACAGTATTCTTTTCTAAAGTGGTATGTTGGAAAAAGTTTTTTTTTCAAATTGTTCTAAACTTTGCATAAAAAAGTTTGCATTTTTTTTTTTAATTTTATAAAGGATTATAAAATTTAAACCAAATTTTTTTTATAAAATTGTTAATTATTGACAAAAAAATCACGATTTTTCAACTTGCTATTTTCAACAACAAAAAAGATTACTGTATATGCTGTATATAATATATTTACTGTATACAATATATACACTCCATTTTTCACATTATTTATTATTTACAATACTTGCTAAGTATGGTATGGATTTGTCCTCAAGATTAGATATTCTTAATTTTCAGTATATTTTTTATTCAATTTTAATTTCAAAGTGTAGTATTTTAAACATTTAAATTATTTGTCAAACGCTATATTTATTTTAGGTGCTTTACTTGTTGAAAGGCCTGCAGATATTGAAGAAGGATTTTCTCAACAGGCTCCTCTCATTTATCATTTTGGACACAAATCACCTGGTGATAACTTGACTTTATATAATCTCCTTGTCAGTCGACTCTCTGAAGTAATAAATATGAGAGGGGAAATTAATAGGAAAAGTAAGCATTGACAAGTATTTGCAAAAGTTGGATTTTTCTTTTTTTTTCTTAGCTTAAAAAATTTATTTTTACTAATATTTTTTTTTCTCCAGCAAATTATAGTGGTGTTATAATCAATACTTGTGGCTGGGTAAAAGGTCCAGGTTACCGGGCAATCACACACGCTGCTCAAGCCTTTGAAGGTAAGACGATAAATACAATACACTGCTTTTAGAAAATAAAGACCAAAGATATTTTCCCTAAAAGTTTGAACATAATTTATTGTAATTAATTTAAAGTTCTAAATTGTTAATTAAATTACTTATACTATACAGTATATCAATAAGTTTACATGATTTATCCTCAAATGTCCCCCTAAAACCCTTTCATATCCATGTTTTCTTTGCACTCTACCAACCACCAAGTTTTTACTATTGGTGACATTTTTAATTTCAGTATCATGTCTTTAATAAATCAAATGGATAAATATCTACTGTATGTAATAGTCACAGCTAGGAAAGGTCTGTTGGAACATTGAGAGTCAGAAATTTTCTTTCTTAATATTTTTACTATCCATAGTGTGAAAATAATTTGTCACAGAGTGTGACTAGTGGTCATTTTCGAGCAATTTCCACCTTACTTGTATTACTTTTTTTTTTTATTCAGGGGAAAAAATTCGAAAATATTTTAATGTTAAATATGATATTGCTACATGTCATTTTATATGCTGAGTTCAATAAAGTCATCAAAAATGGTAGTTACAAAGGAAGTTTTTTTTTTTTTTTTTACAAACTTTGGACAAAAAATAAATTTATTGATCATTAAATGGTTGTGAAGAGTAGGGTTTGTGTGCATAAGCCAACTTTTATTTAGATAAAGTAAAAATTCTGAAAAAAAAAAAAAAATCAGCCATTTTATATGACAAAAAGTAAAATAAAAAAGTAGTGTTGGATTTTTTTTTGCTTTCTGGGTAAATTGAAATATAAGCTTTCAATTTTTTTTTAATTCAGAATACCTGAAAATATATAAAATGATGATACCACCATATTGAATATTAAAAAATTTTCATAAAAAAACAAACAATACTGGTATGATAGAAATTTCTAGAAAATGAGCACCAAATATGACTATTTTTTTTAACAACTATGGAATAATAGAAATTATCTAAGAAAGAAAATTTCTCTCTCTCTCTCAAAGTTCCAACACCTCTCCTAGCTCCTAGACCAGGGATGGTGAACCTTTTCCGACTAATGTGCCACTTAAAGTTTTGTTTATTACTTTTAAATGTCTAGTGTGCCACCATGACTCAGCGAGTGAACATCATTGTAAATAAGATGTCCGCCATATTGCCAATCCTCATCTAATATCTTTGAGAATTGAACATTATTTAGTGCATGTACAGTACATATATAAAGCCCAAAATTTAGTTACCACAGAGAATACACTTTCAAATGACTTCATACTTGCTTTCGCACACAACGCCTCCTGGTGTAAAATACAATGCAACTGCACAATTGGGTGCTGAACTTAGCAAAGAAATTTTACAAACCATTGTTTCCCACCACATTTGGTGCAGCATCAGTCGTCACAGACACATTTTCCTATTTATTACATGTACAGACACCAAGCATAATGGATTCATGTGGCGTGCCACACAAATTGTGTTCATGTGTCCCCAACACATGTGTCATAGCCTCAGTTCACCATCACTATTTTTGATTAATCATACAGTATTATACAGTACATTACTAATTGGAGAAGAAGAATAGCTTGTTCAGTAACAGCGCCATCTAATGGTCTTATTGGAAACTTATTTTTCCCCCTCTATGATCAGTGATATAAAAGGTTTAACAGGCTTTAAAGTTCGGCACGGGAACTAATTTTAGGAACTTTTAAGTGGTGTTTTCTCTTAGATAAAAAGGGTTTAAACCAAAAAAATGTCTGGTAATGGTCTTATTTGCTAGTTAATACTAATATGAAAAATAAAAAATTTGAGTTTTTTTTTTTTTTTTAGAGGGACAGTTGTTATTTTATTGAATGAATCCGTTTAAATTTTGAAAATTACCACTCCATACCTTATTGTCTAACCTAGCTTGACCAGTCGCTTTTTATCAGAAAAATAGTATGTTTTTCTATAAAACATTAAAACTTATGGTTTTAATTACCATAATGATTTTCAAAAATAACTGTTTCAAAATGTAAAATATATACTGTATATTTTAGTCATTCTGTGTATCGATAGGTTTTATAAAATTTTTGAACCACTTTGGAATTTAATAAAAATATTCATAATTTTTATTCCGTACTCTCAAGAGAAGGATAAAAAATATGTATCATTTTGAATTTGATCTCTGGGGCATAACGGGTCATCTTGCAAGATAGCAAAAATGTTAAAAATATTCATCAAAATAGTGTTCATATCCATAATAGGCTGCTTGTCATACTGTATATTCTATTTCTAAGTTGTGATGTGTATTTAATTTACAAAGGAAATGTTTAATGGTGTTCAAATCCTAGAGAATCTCTCTTGTTTTTAACTCAATATTTACAGGTACATTGACAAGTTTAGTTATAGAAATCAGTATTTCAAATATGAGATTGAAGAGTAATAAAATCTGCCTTCTACCAAATCAATTCATCAAACAATGTTGCTATTAAGAGCAAAGTAAAGCCAAAGAAGAAATATATATTTACAGTATTATCAGATTATCTTGAATTGTGTTTTGAAAAGAGCACGTTAATTAGCTGGACAGTGACCGAAAGTCTGTGCTTATTGTCCAATCAAGAAATATTCACTTGGTCAGTAGCATCTTTAAAGTTTTACAAACTTCTCAATTTGCCCAAAGAAATTTCCTTTTTTACTTCATATTTTGCAAATGTACTAGCAAATTTTGAAGTGAGATATGCAAACGAGTTTGATAGAGCCTAACATCTAACCCAGGTGTTCCCAACCCTGTACCCATGGGCACCATGGCACCTGTTGGCCAATTTGTGTGTGCCCGCCGCTGTTCGATCACAATTGTCTGCATTAGCTTGGGAGCGCCCGGATCCCATTGATTTAGATTGTAGTAGTTAGGCAACCAATTTTAGGCGGCAGTTTTCTTATATTCTACCTTTTGTGCCAAGTTAATGCGGATGAACTTGAGTGCAATGCATGCAGACCGCCGGATTGAGACGAGACACTAATAAGCGCGTTATATAATCGACAATTTAACGCATTTTAAAAATCTGTGCATCTATTTTCGTCATTCCGGAAATAGTTGACGGAATGACAAAATAGGGTACAAAAAGGTTGGGAACCCCTGATCTAGTCTGTCACCATATAAACTTCTTCTCTCCATGCTTTGCAAATGTATGATGACCATATAATTCTCCCTTTGTGCAGTATCCTACTTTAAAGCAAGATATTTAAATGATACAGAAAGTGACTTTAAAGTCAATTGCCCTAAGTAATTGCTTCTCTTTAGCTTTGAAAATATACGAGGATCAGAAAGACTGGAATATGCTCACTTTGTGCACCTTCATACTCTAAAGTGAGAAATGTAAGTGAATTTGAGTGTAATTTTTAAGTCGATCACACTAAAGATCGTGATGGCAAAAGGTGACGTTCTGATTTCATTAAATATTGAAACAATTCTGAATATGTTTTTGTTTGTTTTTTTAAGTTATTTTCTTTAGTATTTTCAACTCTTGAAAAAATATATATTATCAGTAATAGTTTTTAACTATTGTTGGAATTATTGTAAAGTTGACCTTGAACAATTGTAGAAGTTACTAAACCAATCTAATTCTAATTTATTTTAGAGCAAAAATTGAGTATTATTTAGTTTTTATAATTGGTAATGACATAGCATCTTTTCTTGTCATCTTTCTAGTTGATGTGATTATTGGTCTTGATCATGAACGTTTATATAATGAATTGGTACGGGATATGCCACCTTTTGTAAAGGTTATTTTACAACCCAAGTCAGGAGGGGTAAGCATTAAATAAATTATTTGCTTAAAAATTCTGTTTATTTCAACATTTATTCTAATTATATTAGTCATTGTTAATGAATAAACTAAATGAAAAAAGCTTGTAAAATTTGCTTTTCTTGCCTTTAGCAGTTAGATTTTGCTATTACCAAACACACATACACATTCACTACATTATTTAATTGCAGGGTAATCCATCCTAGTTGGCTCATATTTTAAAGAACAAGATTAGATATGTTTACTTTTTAAAAAAATATTTCTGTACAGGACTTGACAAATTCTAAATCCCAAATATCTGGCTTGTAAACATTTGAGCCAGACATGTACTGTAAATCAAATATGAATGTCCTACTCAGGCATGTACATTTTGTTTTTGTCCATTTTTTTTTCCCACTACACTTCAAACTGCTAGTTGAAATAAATGAAATAATTTACTATAAACAAGACTAAATAAATAAAATTTAGTTGTTAATATTGTGTAATTTTTTTCTAATATTAGTGTTTCTTAAGTTGAAATAAACTAAATCAAATGGGTCAACTTTTAGGATATTGTCAAAATGTAGAATTTTTCAATACCCTTAGGATTTTAATACTAGCTAACCTTTTTCTTAGTTTTTGTTTTTACATTTCATTTTTAAGGATTAAAAGCAAATCCTCTATCAGTAATTTACTGTAAGTTTGGAATTTTACACTAGTCTAGATAACTTAATGGATTAGAGTCTGTTAGCTATTTCATATAATTATTTATTTTGAATTTACTGTTTAACCCAATGTTTATCATCACACCTGTTATTCCATGACATGCACAATACCTCATGTAAAAATTTATCACGATTGCATTAAATTTGGTCTCCAAAATTCCAAATATTCATGTTAGTGCTAGCTGCTTGAGGAGATTAAATATCATTCATCAGAATGGCAAATTCCTTTCTTTAAAATATACAAAAATAAAAAAACAAAGGTTCTCAACCTCCCTTCCCCCCTTTACAACATATGTCAATGTCATTCTCCTCTTAAGATTGTCAGACTCAAAAGGTGTGATAAGGCTTTGGCCTAGAATTATGCAGTGTGGCTGAGGGTTCCCTCGCTTATAATAATAACCAGGCAGTTGTGAGAATCATGCAT